>WWET01004764.1:36182-60855 GCA_011038615.1 Limnodynastes dumerilii | reverse complement strand
CCCGCCTTCCCCAGTACTCTCATCATGTGCCTCCAGCCTCCCCCAGTACTCCCATCATGTGCCTCCAGCCTCCCACAGTGCTCTCATCATGTGCCTCCAGCCATCCCCAGTACTTCTATCATGTGCCTCCAGCCTCCCCCAGTACTCTCATCATGTGCCTCCAGTCTCCCCCAGTACTTCCATCATATGCCTCCAGTCCACCCTCCAGTACTCCCATCATGTTCCACCAGCCCCCCCAGTACTCCCATCATGTGACATCAAACCCTCCTAGTACTCCCATGATGTGACACCAGTCCCCCAGTACTCCCATCATGTGCCATCAAGCCCACCTAGTACTCCAATCATGTGCTATGAAGCCCTCTCAGTACTTCCATCATGTGCCACCACCCCCCACCCCAGTACTCCCATCATGTGCCATCAAGGCCCCCCTGTACTCCCATAATGTGCTATTAAGGCCCCCAGTAATCCCATAATGTGCCATCAAGCCCTCCCATCATATGCCACAACAACATAATTTTATTTTACTAACCTTGAGGTGGATTCAGAGCTACGTATATGAGTGATTTTATGCTAGCCTCTAGCGTAAAAGCACCCATTAGCTTAATGGGCATGCGCTCGGCAGATGTTACACAACGTAACTCAGAGAATAAGGGCCAGTCACATATCTTCAGCGTAAATACGAACGAAGGGGCGTGTCTCCACGGTGCACACTCTCCTCCTCCACACTCATGCAGAAAGGACTTGATCCAGATCTACACTTATGAAATGCTCATGTGCTACGTATTTACACCAGCGTACCTACGATTCATTCACTCGGCACTCCCCTTGGTCATACTTACTCTTGCCGTCTTATGCCCAGCAAACCCTACCCCAACTTTTCTGATCGTAACCGCGGGCGGCCATAAGCTCCTTGCATAGTTACGATGCTTAGCATGCCCATACTGTACGATTTAAATGCATTACTTCACCCTCAGTGCGTATTTACGAAAATAGTATGTCAGGCACGCCCCCTCGACCGTAGTTAGAAAGTGGCACGCTCAAGGCCCATACGCTCAGAATTTCTTAGTGTAAGATGAGCATAACATCTGCCTCGCACATGCGCAGTAAGTACAAATGGCCGTTTTTACGCTTACGACCATTGTAAAAACGCACACAAGCGTAGGTCTGGATCAGGCCCAAAGTTCCTGTATGAGCGTCTGAGGCAATTACACAGAACAGTTGAAATTACTGCTCTATGTAACTGTCATGGCAGCTCATGCAGGAACCTCCTGTATGAGCTGCCTGTCGGTCGGTCTCTGTGGTGGGGTATGTCCGATTCCCCCACACTGGTGGTGGTGGTTACAGCGGTGAATAATGGTAGGACACATGCCCATGGCACTGATGATGTGCCATACGTAGTATTTCGGTAGATTCTGCACTTAAGAAGCCAGAGCTTCTTAAGTGTGAATCAGGTTCATGGTTATTTTATTTTATTTTTAGACAATGCACATTCTCAAACTGAGGAAAAAGGCGCTGATGTCAAGGACCACTGCGAATCCCCCCAGGGTTCTCCTCATTATGATGGCTACCCTGTACTGCACTCCATTTTTGCATCTAACAGGGCAGCACAGCCACGAATTGTTACCAGCCAATATCTGTTTGCATATATACAGGACATACACATTCTCAAACTTGGATTCTAAATACCTACCCACAGACCCTATAACTTAGCCATTTGAAATACCATACACCAGAAGCTCAGCACCCATTGCCACACCATGCAGTGGAGAAGACAATCAACCAGCACAACTTTTACCCCCTGTAAGTTACCCACCATAATCACCACCGTCACAGCATATGGCTACAAGAATGCAATTTAAAAGTCATCCTCAAAACCACCTTGCAAAAAAATCAAGGAAAAAGGTAAAAGTTTTTAACTGATTATCCAGTGCAGTTCAGACACTGAAAATTAGATTTTAACACGCCGAAGCAGTGCTCGACCGTTGCCCTGGTGGAGGTATTGTAATCCAACTGTTGCTCTGTTTGCCTGCATTGGAAAAAACAATTAGATTCAGCCTACAATAAACAAATTACAGGTGTGTCATTTTTTGTACAGCTACAACATCTCCTACCTAAAAGCCACGCATTATCTCCTCGCCTCTGCATTAGTTTCTACCTTATTCCAGATTGCCTCATTACAAAGGAATCATGGGTACTACCAGGAAATTTTGCACATATACTTCTAATGAGGAGAGAGGCATCACATATAACCTGAACATTGATGGGATGATAATGTTTGTGATTGTAAAGAATCGCTTCATTAAATCCTGATGGTATCAGAGCTACATCTGTGCCATTAACTTCCCCAATCATGTTAAGGAAGCCAAGTATCTGATGGAATTGCTATTCGATCAAGGGGAGATGGAAAAAGTGATCATTCTATGGATAAAAGCACTCATTACCTCCTTAAGCACCTGACTAAAGGAGGACTGCGACGTACCCATTGAACTTCCCACTCGCCCCTGGAAACGCCCAAAAATGTAACATTGTCAACAATTTTGTTAAGCGTTGGTAATGCTATTGGAATTTCATGCTTTGCCTTAAGGTCACCCTGCACAAGTTAACAGATTTGCTATGATGACATGAGATGGAAGATGGTAGCTTCTAACCACCATTGCATCAGTCATTTTAAAGTGGTTAGTCTGAGGCATGTGGACGCACTCCCTATGAAGACGCCGGAACCAAATGTTAAATCCTCAAACGCAGCCCAACTCTAAAGACAAAGAAAATATATATAAAATGAGTACATATTTAACTTTTTAATGTTAACATTAAAAGGTTAGGTGATGGTGTGTTTATTACTTTCATTTTATGGATAACAGATAAATGTTCTCCACAATCCCAGTGAAGTAATCATCAGCCATTTAAGGATGTAATGGTAAAATGCATTTAGTTGGTTTGCAAATTAGACAAGCAGCCATTCATGAAGCATAAGGAATTATGTTATTATGTTAAATATCATGTTTCTTTTGTAGTATAACAAAGTCATGAACATGTTGGGAGTGTCTCTGGTTTTAGGGTGAATATGATTAAATTGGTCGCCTTTTCTTTGCACCCCAAGTGTACTACCCCTAGTTGGTGTTCTGATTTACATTTTAAATGGAAGTGAATTGGGGGTTAAAATAACTAAACCTTTGTTGCATTTATACAAGGCACAAATCACAAATGCTATTAGGGATTTGTCACGTGAGCTGGAGAGTTGGAAACTCTTCCCTCGTCTTTTTTTTTTTGGTCAGTCCAATTTAATTAAAACTATTTCCTTTCCAAGAATGATTTATTTGCTTCATAATCTCCCACTCATTATTATAAAAGAAATATGTTCACTCTATTAATGCATTATTTAGAAAATTTATTTGGGCAGGTGATAGGCCCAGAATGAGTTTATTGAAACTCCAACAATCTAAGACTAATGGGTGTATTAATTTTCTTAATATTGGCAACTATAACCTGGAAGCAATACTTAGATATGTGAGGGACTGGATACTAAATAGAGAAGTACGTATATACCAACCTGACATTGGAGGCTAGTTTCTTAACAAATATGCATGATCAAGAAGTATCCAAGGAGCTCAGAGAGATCCCCGTGTTATGGACTACTAAAGTATGGCACTTGATAATATTGAGCATAAATATCAACTCAATTCCCATCACTCTCTTCACCTTACCTTTCTGAACTACCCTCAATTCTAGGAAGGTTCCTATCCCATCACGCATTGCAGTAGGGAGGGGGTGAGATCAGTATAGGGATATAGTGGATCCTTCCACATGGGAACCTTTGTTTGGATTGTAGAGAAATTTTCTACGCAACCATCAATTAGTGAAAGGTGTAGTGCTCACCGAACTGATGGTGGTTTGATGTGGGGGGATGTGTGAAGGCGAGCTGCTCGTTTCTTTATATTGTGCCCAACTGCACAATAGGTAAAGGTACTCCGTTTCATTCTGTTATCTATACCTTCAAACAAGGGAAACAGGGGTTGTTTAAAAATATAAACTTTTACTCCAACAAGATTAAAAACATGGTGACTAAAAACATGGCAACATAATATATAATACAATAAAACCAGGAACTTCCCTTCAACACTGGTCTGCTGGTGGAAGTATTTCCCCTGCCCCCTGGTCTCTCTCCTGGTAATCGCTCTAGGTGGACACCTCTCTTCCAACTTCCTGCAGCACACCACAAAGCACCAGACGAGATAGCCCACCACCTTAAAGGAGCCCGTCAACAGCCCGAGGACGTCATCACTACCTGTTGTGCCTTTTTACCATCTGGAAGTGTGAGTAGATCCTATTTGGTCTATCCCCATTGCTGACAATACTACACCAGAGGTTCTCCTCTCCTCTCTCTGTTCTGTTTCATCCCATCGTTCCTGTACTGGCCTTCTGGAGTACCAAGAACACCAATAACAAAAGGACTGCATCTACCACTGACTTTTGACTTTCCACCCCCCTTGTTTATACATATTTGGCCTCTTTACTGACCCATATACACACGACCAACCTCATACCTACCATCCCCCATACCCCCGACCCACAACTAACAATTAGAGCTCAACTTTACTATCTCTCACAGACACTTATCCTTCCCTATTGGCTGCAGCGCAACCATCAATTAGCTTACCTACAAGCTCAATACTATACTGCTAGCACTCTTTGTTTACTCACTTCTAAGGTCAAACTGAACCAGCTAGATTCAATGCTTTTAAACATTAATATTAAATGTAAAGATATATCCATAAATTATAGTTTTCTAAAGACTCCCATGGAACATGATTTAGCCCTATCTGGTATTTCGATATGGACCCAGGCTTTTCCAGACCTTACTTATAACAACCTCATAGCGGCCCTCAATTATTCTAGAAGAGTATTGATGTCTTAGCAATATTTGGAAATGTTTCTAAAATTATTCCACTATGTATATCTCTCGCCTCGTACGTAATATCAGATGAGTGTACAAGACTCTCACATCTGTTCTAGATGCAGCTCCTGAGGCTAATATGGTTCACGGTCTGGGAAGATGTTCCTTGATACTTACTACATTTGGTTGCAGGTCAAAAAGTATGTAGAGTGTCATTTCATGAACTTTAAACCATTCACAGTGGAATGGGCAATCTTTGGTATGTTGCCGTAGGGTCAGAGGGTGGCTAAGGGATGTAGGAAGCTCCTCTGGATATTAAGCTCTGCAGCTAAGAAAACAATGAATGCCATGAATGAACTTCCTCATTGTGGAGTTTGGTGTCATAGGCATGCAGCTCTTGCTGAAGAGGGCCTTGAAGTTATCTGAACTTATTTTATGGGTGTCTTGTTAAATGGTAAACCCTTAATGCAAGTATATGTTAAAAGCTATTCAAGTGTAACTGTGTAACTGTTTTTGGAATCATATATTTGTGCTTTAATGGTGTCACTCTGTTGAAATTTGTATAATGCAATGCGTTTCAATAAAACTTTATTTAAAAAAAGAAAATTGAAAAAGATAACACACAAAATTAAATTTCATAACACATTTTAAGACAGGTACTTACTTCATAGTCTATGTCTCATTCTACAAAGGTCATTTAGGACGTCTGGCTGGCATCTGTGCAAATCACTCCAGCACTGCTGGAGTTGGGCCTGGCTCTGCTCCCTTCTCAACAAAGATGGTTGGTTCGTTGTTCTTGGCCCAGGGCATACATTAGGAAAATAAGTAGACGAAGCTCGGCTCTGCTGAATCTTCCATCGCGGAACATTTTGAGCTGTGTATGAGATTACTTGCGCTCTTGCAAGCTGATTTATAGTGTAATTTACTGGCATATTGTTGTTAACGTTAGCAAATGGACAACATACATTGCCTGTCAAGAATGGCCATCAATTATAGTTTGAACAGGGGTCACTCACTGAATTGGGCCTTGTCATGTCAATATCAGTTATGAAGTTTTGATTGGCTGGTGACTTTTGGTCAACCTATGCAGAGTATTGCAACTCAAGCTTTTAGTGGTGTTTGCAGAGTATTTGTCATAATTCTCTCAATAGCGTGTAAAGTGTGTTGGGCAATATGATTTTAGAAACAAGTGCAGGCTTTAGGCCTTAACATGGTAGTGACGTGTGCAGGGTACAATTTTAATATGTATGAACAATGGACCTGATTCAGACTTAAGAAGGAACTTAAAATTAAGAGAGGAAGGTTATACCTGGGCAAAACCATGTTGATTTCAGAGTAATTTAAGTTAATTGTATACTTTGCATGCAGGGATATATCTTTGAATTGTTTGCTACACACATATACTGACCAGCTTTACTTTTACACTGTTTATAGACTTGAGATAGGAAACACCACCTCTCAACTCTAATAATATTTGCAACAGATTAAATATGACTCCCCTGCAATCAACATGGTTTATCCCAGGAGTAACTTTCCTCTCTTAATTTAAAGCTTCTTCTTAAGTCTGAATCAGGCCCAATGTTTGCAAACTAAGAGGTCTTATAAAGTTTAATGTTAATGTCCTCTGCAGTTCAGTGAATCATATTTGGATCTAATTATTTTCCCATACCCTCAATGGTAATGACAGTCATACAGTTGTTATACATGCACAGACACAGTCATTAGCAGGTATAGTGGCATTTGTGCAGCCCTAGGATTTGGAAGATTACATAAATGACAAAAAAGCACCATGGTTTTGCAAAATGATTGAAAAAAAAAAAATCACCTTTTTCATCTTATTTAGCATTTTAGAGGGTACAATATACATTGATCAAATTATTTGGTAATACTTGAGTGTTTGCCATAAAAATATGATGACAATGAGATATTGAAATTATTTTTGATTCTTAAAATGCATTTGTTGATTAAATAAAATTTCCAAATATCATTTCACATATATGGGGTTTATATTTTACATATACAAGTACCTGGAAGTGTTTAAATGATGATACATGAATAAGTTAGACATAACCCCTAGCAGGTGCAAATTTTTAAATGTATCTGGAGCTCACTACTGGCTACTTCTTTTGGCTGTAAATGTAATATATTTAGTGTATGAATGGGTAATTATCTATATGACTATAGGCATCAAATACGTCTATCTCTAACCCACAGTCAGTCTATGAGAACTGCCATTTGGCATTTTAAACAAACTTTTTTTTAATTACTCCAGACAAGGAGTGCAAACAGTTTATCTCTGTGGGTTTTCCAGTACCCTAATTACCACTATTATGTGAAGAGGAGGAGAAATACATAGACATTTAATACACCATATAAATTAACCAAATATTGTGATACAAACGACATACCAAGTATTTAGTTTCCTTGTAAGAGGGGGAAACATTACATTTAGTAAAACATAAATTAACTAATATTGTGATACAATATTTAAAGACCGCATGTACAGAATCTACGTAACGAAATGCTTCGTAGATAACATAAAATAGTTACTACGCATGCGTAGTAGCTAGAATCGTAAAATTAGGCACCTATGTTAAAAATTATGGGGTTGGGAGTCCGGCCCATATTTCTTTTTCTACAAGACCAACAATGACCTAATCTAGGTGGTAATACCTGAAATGGACTGTTAACCTTCTGTTACTTGCAACTATATAAATTTACTGTGTAAATGTATGGAAAAAGAAGGTAGGCAATTCCAGCACCCTGTGTGATTTTATTTTGCAGATCCTTGCTGAAAAGGTGTGCCTGCTATCAGCTGCAGCAGTTAAACAGGATAGCTGATAGCAAACCCCTTTTCCACTGTCCAGTATAAATGCTACATCAGTCAACAGCAGGAAACAAATTGCTTTGCAGCCAGTGTCACACGAAAGGGAGAGAGGGAGAAGCGCTCAACACTTTGAGAAAGAGCATTGCTTTGGGCTCGAAACGCAACAGAGGCCTGCTTGTGCAACTCAATTGATGTGTGGGGAACTTTTTATCTTGTGCACAAGCTTTCAAGCGAAGCGGTTCTCATTTAGCCGTGCAGGACCAACTTTTTTTTTTTTTATTAATTTGGAAACTCCGGCTGCCTTTATGGAAATAGTAGCTGCAGCCGGCTCTATACTGCAGGGGCTGTGGGCTGCAATAACAGGATTGTCATTGCTTGTTGTCTATGATCCACCCATGTGCAGCTATAGTATACTGTTTACAGGCAGATCAGAAATGTCAATCAGTGACAATTAGACAGCTAGAGAGATGGGGATGTGGGAGATTAGAGGAAATGCAGAGAGAATTGGCAGCAATAGGGAAGGGATACAGGGACAGGACAGTGACTAGGAAGAGGAATGGGGGAGATTAGAGTGCAGAGAGAGGAATGCAGAGAGAGGGTGCTGGGATAGAGAGAATATTAATTTATTTTGTGGATAGACTGTGTGTGACAGTTATGTGTAGTTGTGGGAGTGTGTGTGTCAGTGTCAGTGTCAGTCATGGTCTATGCTTTTTTTCTGTTTTGCATAATGTATGGGAATTGCGCTGTCCCTGGATTGCGGACCAGATGCGTCAGAAGGGAATGAGTCCATCAAAATCCAGTATAAGGTAGGTTCGTAGTTTAATTTATGTATATAATTCATGCAATTTTGTGCATTTGTGGGAGACTGTGCACTGTGTGTGTGTGTATGTGTGTATGGTGCACTGTGTGTGTATGTGTATATGGAGTGCGCTCTGTGTGTGTTTATGTATATGGGGTGCACTGTCTGTATGTGTATGTGGAGTGCACTGTGTGTGTGTTTGTGTGTGTGTATGGAATGCACTGTGTGTGTGTGTGTGTGTGTGTGTGTATGGATAGCACTGTGTGTGTTTATGTATGTGGGGTGTACTGTGTGTGTGAGAGAAATATATTATAGAAAAAACTAGTAAGCACTATATTAGACAATAAAAGTAAAATGCAGTTCACAAATTAAATAAACTAAAGTTTCCCCACTTATTACAATATGATAATATATCTTTATTAAATTAAATCATAATACCATAAAAAACATCGACAGTCCTATACTATATAGAAACACTCAATTTGTAGATGAAAAGACAAAACAGTAGAAGGATAAACTCATACAATGCTCCTGGAAAGTTGGTCTCACATATATGCTATACACTCACTAGTATACCACACTCTCGACACCTCCAATACAAGACCTACTTAATAGTTTACCTACAAATACTCGGGGTGTTGCCCTTTGGATGTTTAACAATTTATACTTTAGGGCAGGGACTAAGGGACTCATATAACTGTGATTGCCCTGCCTACTTTCTGGTTAGCTCCTACTAGAGTTTATTTGGTCCTGGCCACAGGAGGCCTCTTCCCAAAAATTTTCCAGGGCCACTATATTTTCACAATCCTGCTTGAGATACAGAAGGAGAAAGATTGAATGGCTATAGACACACACAGGAGCGGAAGGTTACAGACTCGGGCCCCATAGCTTGCAGTGCAGGGGGAGCAGCTGCCATAGGTCCCATAGCAGCTGCACCTCTAGCACCCCCTGTAGTTAGAGGGACACAAAAGGGGTGAGAAAAGATGTCTGGAGACACACAAAGAGAAAGCTTGGATGACTGGAGGATACACACAAAGGGGGAGATAATTGGATAGCTGGATAAGATACACAAAGGGAGAGATGAATGGATGATTGGAGGAGGCAAGCAGACGGGGAGATAATTGAATGACTGAAGGAGACACACAAAGATGGAGATGGCTAGAGGAGACACACAAAGGAGGAAGACTGAATGGCTGGAGGAGACACACAAAATAGGAGACTGGATGACTGGACAAGACATAAAAAGAAAGAGATAGGATGACTAAAGGAGGCACACAATGAGGGGGGAGATTGGAAGCTTGGAGACATACAATGGGGGAAACTGAATGTCTGGAGACACACGGGGGAAGACATTCAAAGGAGGATTGGATGAAGAGGGACACGGATGTCTGAAGACATGCAAGAGGGTAGTCTGAATTGCTGGAGACACACAAGGTAGGGAGGATTGGATTGCTGGAGACATACAAGACAGGAAGGACCGGATGACTGAAGACACACATTTGTCTAAAGACACATGTGGGGGATGGCTGGAGACACAGATAAGCGGTTTGTGTGGCTGGAGGCACACAATGGATTGAAATAGGAGGACTAGAGATACACATGGGGGACTGAATGGATGGAGACACACAGGGGGAGAAAGTATAGTTGAAGACATACAAGGGGGGTTGAAAGTACTATTATTGTCTGGCAATAACTAGGATGTAGTTTCTCTTGTTGTCATAAGTATTCTCTATTTTATAGTGGTCCCTAGACTGTGAAATGTAAAAAGTATAATATATGACTGTCACATTGAGTTGTTAAAGCAGTCTGTGCATGCAGCTGATGATACATTGTATATTTGCAAGGTACATTGTCAGATGGTAAAACTCATCATATGTTATAATAAAATATATCTGAACAACAAGAACAAGAGTTAATAGTATAATATCATTATATCATTATGTTATATCATTATTCTGGTACCTTTTAATATTTTTGCTAGGAATATACACTATGGCAGTAATATTGTTATCACTTACCTATATCTTCTGTCTCATTTATTGTATAAGAAGACGTTGGTGATTCAGGTGAAACTTTTGCTGAGAGTATATTCACGCCTTCACTCTCCATAGTTTATTTTTAAGAATCGTATTTTTCAGCTTTAGGTGACTCTCACAATTGTCTTCTTTCTTTTATCCTGTTTCTTTAATAAGAATGGATCAGTTACAGATTAATGGATTAATGGTTTTAGTAGATGAACTTTTCAACAAACACCTTTCAGCAGCTGGGTGTATAATCTCATTATCTCTCTCAGTATGTATGTGACAAAAAAATTCAGTTGCCTATTCCTTTTTTTCAAATATTTCTTTATAAGTTTCTGTGTTGATTACACATCTTATATATTTTTATTATTATCATTATTTAAGGTGCAACAAAAGTTCCATAGTGCTATGCAGGATACCTAGAGTAAAATACTACAATACAGCACTTCTCTGCATGGCTCCCTAATTTCTTATCCCAACTATTATTCTAGGTGATTTCAACATCTCCATTTCTAATGCCTTATCTCCTGATACCTCTAAGCTTTTCTCTCTAACCTCATTTTTTGGCTTTTCCCAATTAAGTGATTCGACAACTCATAAGGATGACAATTGCATTGATCTTGTATTCTCTAAACTATGCTTAGTCTCTGCTACCAGCTCTACTGCTTTGTTGTCCAAGTCTATTAAACCTTTGCGAATCACAGATTGACTGGATTGGGTATCTATTTTGTGTTCCCGGAGGGTGTAGTGGGAGTTCAGTAGAGTAACCGAAGTTAGGAGGCCTTATGGGCTATGCTGTAAAAGATAGGAAATTGATGAGACCAGACTAGACAGGTCTGGGCGAGGCTGGACTGGACTTGACCAGAAACCAGACTGGACTGGACTGGAACAAGCTGGATTAAATTTTTCTGAACCAGACTGAACTGGAAAAGGCTGGACTCGACTTGGATTGAACCAGACCGAACTGGACTGGAACAGGCTGGGCTTGAACTTGGACTTAACCAGACTGGACTGGAACAGGCTAGACTTGGATTGAACCAGACTGGACTGGAACAGGCTGGACTTGAACTTGTGAGAACAGAGGGTCTAGAGGGGAATTTAGCGCTGTAAAATCAAATTACCTTGCTGTCTGACCACAATGTGTAAAAGAGTACCACTCACTCCTTACAAGACAAATATAGAAACAAATAGTATACTGGGTATAGGCGCTAGTAATATGCAGGGAAGAAATTAATTGTGTAGAAAGGGTAAGAAGTCCTGAATGGCGTCTGCCAATCTGTCACCGTTGATCGTTTTCTAGTGATGATAATGTTAGTTTGTAGTGGAGTCAACGATACTGGGTCTCTTCCTTCTTTAGATGCTGGTAAGTAGCTGCCGCGCGTAGACCCGGAATGCCCGTGTTGAAGTGTTCTGTCCAAGCCTCTATGTGAACTCAGCGGTTAGCGTTCCAGTGCTTAGGTCTGTTGTTGGGAGGCGTCCAGATGCTACGTCACAGAGATTATTTAAAGGCTTGCTGCAGGGATGAGGTCCTTCTTGACTTTGCTGAAGTTCAAAGCTGTTGTTTCACCCATCAGATTAGTGCCCCTGGAGTGCCTTGGACTGAACCAGACTGGAATGGACTGGAAAAGGCTGGACGTGGACTTGGACTGAACCAGACTGGACTGGAATGGAACAGGCAGGACTTGGACTTGGACTTGAACCAGACTGGACTGGACTCGAACAGGATGTACTTGAACTTGGGCTGAACCAGACCAGACTGGACTGGAACAGGCTGGACTTGAACTTGGACTGAACCAGGCTGAACTGGACTGGAACAGGCTGGACTTGGACTTCAGAAAGTCAGAAGAGCTTCCTTCAGTGAGAATCAGGCACCTTGAATGACCAAGTTTTTCAGGCACTGTTTAGATAGTGCTCCAGGTTTATATTTAGAGCCCTCAGCCACGGTTGGAAGATCGGATCATGTGACAGTTGGAGAAAGGATCCGATAGGCTGGACAAATTAGAAAACACAATCCAATATGACGTCACCCATCCATTGGAGGATGCCGCTGCTTGGCACCAGAATCGAGGCACAGGAGACACCGCAAGGCAAACAGGAGGCTGAATGGCCACCTAGGAGGCCACCGAGAGTGGCACCTCTTTGATGGAGAAGCATAGGCACGGCCACCTCTGACACGGTAAGACCCGTGTTTTGTGACATTGCACACCTGTAGAAATCTTAATGCTGTTAATATCAACCAACTTTACAAATCTGTCCAGCAACTACTGTCTCTAATTCCTAATTTCCACTCTCCTGATATGGCAGTATCTAACCTTAACCAAACCCTTACAGCTATCCTTAATCAAGTTACTCCAGCTACCCCTTGTGCATGATGACTTCAATGTCAGCCATGGCACACTAATGACACATGAAAACTTGATAGACTCCCCTGCCAAGCATAACTCTGTTGGCGCTTCTTTTGTTCTCTTGATTAACTTTTGACTTACACTAACACTTATTGAAATTCTCTGTACAAAGCCAAAAAATCCTACTTTCAATCTGTTATTTCTATTCAAGCTTTTATCCCCAAAATCCTTTTTCATACCTTTAGCTGCCTGCTGAGCCCTCCTATGCTAAAAACCACCAACTTCAATCAGTGCCCTAGATCTTGCATTGCACTTTAAGGACAAGATTGCCAAGATCAGACAGGACTTGTCATTGTCCACCTTTATATTAACTAACATACTGCCCAGCCCCTTTTCTCCATGTTCTGGCATTATGGACCTGATTCAGATTTAAGTGCGATTTACGTGCACATGTAAATCTCATAGTAGGCACAGAGGAGGGGAGTGCATGCCCCCTCACTCCCCTCCTTCTTACAGAGTTCTCGACATTTAACTGTCCAGAACCCTACCTTAAGTAATATGCACAGATTAGCATTTATTTGCATGCCTAATCACACCTGACGGATCAGCCCCATCTACAGAAGTCCACACATATGGAACTCTGTTCTGTACGCAAGGACTTCAGAAATGCACATGCGCAGATGTTACCTGTCAAGGGGACTTAAGCACCTGATATGTGTAAATCCCCTCCACACGCATTTCTGAATCAGGCCCTATGTCCTCATTCCAACTCACAAATGAAGAGGAAGTATTCTGCTCTTCTCACTCTGCTACCTGTCCACTAGATCCAGTTCCCTTAATAGTCAGTCAATGTCTATCTTCTGTGCATATTCCAACCTTAACTACAATCTACAATCTCTCTTTCTCTACTGGTATCTCCCCATCTTTATTTAAACACATGCTAACCACTCAAATTCTTAAAAAACTTAACCTCGACCCTGACTTTTCATTGAATTATCATCGAATTATCCCAGCAGCAATGCCCCTCAAAGTATCTTAAAAGACTTGCCTTCACTCGTCTCACTTACTTCCTTTTCGCACACAATCTTCTGGATCCTCTTTAGTCAGGCATTCCTAACTGACACTCCACCGAAACTTCACTTCCCAATGTAGTCAACGATTATATCATTGCTAAATCTAAAGGTTACTACTCTCTTCTAATTCTCCTAGATCTTTTTGCTGCTTTAGACACTGTTGACCAATCTCTTCTCATTAAAATGTATAAAATAAATTTAATTTTATTTAATTAAATGTAAAAATATACCTAGATATGCTGGCGACAACTCTTTCCTGGTTCACATTCTAGTCACAGCGTACACCCACGTGGCTCCCTGTCTCCTACGTAGCCCGGTCTTCAGGTCCCAGCGGCGGCCATCGGCTCACTAGGGCTGTATGTATCATCTTGCGATAACAGCGTCCGGCGGTCTCCATGGCAACGAAGCCGCGGGCCAATCAATTAGCGGGGCGGTCCTGTTCTCCTGCACTCCTGGCCATTTATCTATTTAGAAGTCTGGCGCGTATTGTAGCGCTGCTGATTGGTCCCCTGGGGTTTTATAAACCTGACACTTGCCTCAGGTAAGTGCCGGTTATAGCATCTGCTACCCTGTGCTGCTCTTGCTTTCTTACCTCTCATATCTTCTGCTTTGTCTTGCTTTCTTGAGTGCCCATATTTGCCTTGCCTTGCCTTGTACCTTGCTTGTTACCCTCTTGTGCCCAGTTTCCCCATTCTTGTCCTGCTGCCTGACCTTTGTTTATTAACCCTTGCTCTCCCTGAGTGATTGTTTCTGTTTGCTGTGATTGTGCTGAGTGAGTTCCCCCGTTAGTCTGTCCGTCAGTCCTGTATTGTCTACCCTGGTCAGTCCGTTCAATGTTTACCGTAGTTTGTCTAGTACAGTCTCTTCTGTAACTGCTGCACCTCTTTCCCCGCTATATCTTATCCTGTCCCCGCTTGGCCCCATTTCCTTTCCCAGGTATCCTCTAAGGTCTGTATCCAGAAGAAGTCTCATCAGCGCCAGCCTATCCCCACCATCAGGGGCCCTAGTGAAGACTCCAGACAGGCACTGGCTCTACTTACTGGTGAGTTACCTGGTTCATCTTTTGTCTGTCATTTGTGTTTACTGTTAACCTGCTCTGTCCGGAGAGAAACTATCCTAACAAGCCTAACATTATAACCGGCCTACTTAAAAAAGAGACTTGAAGTTGTGATCCACATGGATTCTGCGGCCGCAGAGGCAATAAACGCCCTCATCATTTAAATGTCTCATCTGACTCAGACGGTGCAAACGCTCACCACTCAAGTCAAATCCCAAGATGTCGTCTTGGCTTCTCTCCGGGTTCGTCAGGATCAACCATCTATGCCCTCTCCGCCAGTTGCTGCCCCTACGGATGTCAAGGTTCCACTTCCTGATCGGTTCTCCGGGAATCGCAGCAAGTTTCTGCAGTTTAAAAATAGCTACTTCTCTACTTTCAGCTTAGGCCTTCAGCATCTGGGAATGAGACACAACGTGTTGGACTTATTATTTCCCTTCTACAAGGAGACCCACAGTCCTAGGCCTTCAGTCTTGCAACGGATCATCCGGCAAAACTCTCGGTGGATTCCTTTTTTCAAGCTCTAGGTCTCATCTATGACGATCCAGACCGTATGGCTGCTGCAGAGACCAAGATAAGGACAATCCGTCAAGGTGGTCGGTCAGTGGAAGAATTCGCCATGGAGTTCCGTTGTTGGGCCACCAACTGTCAATGGAACGACCCTGCCCTTCGTAGCCAGTTTTGTATGGGCCTTTCTGACCAACTAAAGGACGCTTTAGTGCAGTATCCTCCACCATCTAATCTGGATGAACTCATGCTATTGGCCATCAAGATAGATCGCCGGTTACGAGAACGTCGTTCTGAACGAGTCTCCATGCAAGTTTCATCCCCTAGTACTTCCACAGCTACCTTTATGCTGGAAGAGGAGGAACCCATGCAACTAGGAACCTTTAGGCTATCTCGTCAGGAGAAAAATCGTCGCCGCTCCATGGGCCTTTGTCTCTATTGTGGAGGTCGGGGTCACAAGGCTGAACAATGTCCTAATAAGAATCCGTCGCAGGGAAACGCCTAAACCAGACGGATTTGGAAGAGGTCCATCTGGGAATACACCTTATCTCTTTCCAGAATTAATTTATTATTCCAGCCCGGATTCGGATTAGGGATCAAGTCTTAGACACCACAGCCTTTATTGATTCTGGCGCAGCAGGAAACTTTATGGATATAGATTTCGCTCAACGGTGGAAAATATTCTGGAAAGAACTCCCTTCTTCCATTATGGCCTGTGGAGTGGATGGTCAACCACTTACTGGAGGACATATCACCTTCTCCTCAGAACCTCTCAAACTTTCTATCGGAGTTTGTCACTCTGAAGAGATCGAATTCCTTCTCATACACTGCTCTTCAGCTCCACTCATCCTGGGACACCGTTGGCTTAGGATGCATAATCCTCAGATTGATTGGTCCAAAGGAGATATTGTCAGTTGGAGTGACTCCTGTAGTAATTCATGTCTCATGTTACCTGTTCGTAACATTTCTGTGTCTGCACTTCCACCTCAGTATTCTTAGTTTCAAGATGTCTTCTCCAAGCAGTCCGCGGAGACCCTACCTCCTCACAGAACTTATGATTGCGCCATCGATTTGGTTCCAGGAGCTAAACTGCCTAAAGGCCTTCTGTATTCTCTGTCTGGTCCTGAATCCAACGCGGTGGAGGAATATATTCAAGACAATCTTAGTCGTGGCTTCATTAGCCCCTCTAAATCTCCGGTGGGGGCAGGGTTTTTCTTTGTGAAGAAGAAGGATGGTACCTTAAGACCCTGCATTGACTACCGAGGTCTGAATAAAGTTACGGTACGCAATTCCTACCCACTACCGCTTATTTCTGATGTGTTTGACCAACTGAAAGGAGCCACCATCTTTACCAAAATTGACCTCAGAGGAGCATATAATCTCATTTGTATTCGAGAAGGGGACGAATGGAAGACTGCTTTCAACACTCATACCGGACATTATGAATATCTAGTTATGCCGTTTGGACTCTGTAACGCTCCTGCAGTTTTTCAATACCTCATCAATGATGTGCTTTGTGACTTCCTGGCCAACTTTGTAGTTGTTTATTTAGATGACATATTGATTTATTCCTCATCTCTGTGACTCAATTTTTGTCTCGTCTGCGAGAAAACTCTCTTTTTGCTAAATTAGAAAAATGTGAGTTTGAAATTTCTCAAGTAGTTTTTCTTGGATATGTCATCACCCCCCAAGGATTTATGATGGATCCTGATAAAGTCAAAGCGATCTTGGAGTGGAAGCAGCCTGAAGATCTTAAAGCGGTGCAACGCTTCCAAGGATTCTCCAATTACTACAGGCGCTTCATCAAAAATTTTTCTATCCACATGTCTCCCATCTCTGACCTTTGCAAAAAGGGGGCTAACCCCAGGAAATGGGGGCCTTCTGCCATTAAAGCATTCCAGGATCTCAAGACAGCTTTTATTTCGGCTCCTATACTCAGACACCCTCGACCTGAATTGCCTTTTATCGTAGAGGTTGATGCGTCAGACGTCGGTGCAGGTGCCGTTCTCTCCCAAAAAGACCCCGGAGATTCTCAATTACATCCATGTGCTTTCTTCTCTAAGAAATTCTCCAAGGCTGAAAGGAATTATGATGTAGGCAATCGAGAACTATTAGCCATTAAGATGGCTTTGGAAGAATGGCGACACTGGCTGGAGGGGGCTGTCCATCAAATCACTATTCTAACGGACCACAAGAACCTTGCCTTCATTGAATCTGCTAAAAGACTCAACCCAAGACAAGCCAGATGGGCACTGTTCTTCACTCGCTTTCATTTCTCTATTACCTATCGTCCTGGGTCTCAGAATAAGAAGGCGGATGCACTGTCTCGTTCGTTTCTAACAGAGCAGAATCATCATTCTCCTCCCATGTCAATTGTTCCTAAATCTCTCATCATTGCGGGTATCACCCAAGATCTTCAAATCCGTCTGCAGAAGTTCCAGGCACAAGCACCTTCTCGAAGACCCTCGCATAAAATGTTCGTTCCTCCTGGCTTGATTAAATCAGTAATCTCTGAATGCCATCATAACAGATCTGCTGGACACCCAGGTGTCAAAAAAACCTGGGAACTACTCTCTCGATCAGTATGGTGGCCATCCATGTCTCGAGATATTGAAGAATTCGTTGCGGCATGTTCTGTATGCGCCTCCAATAAGACGCCTAGATCTGCTCCCATTGGTCCTCTACTGCCCCAATACCTCTCCATTTTATTGCGTCATGGGATTTCATCCTAGAGCTGCTTCGTTGATTCCGGACTATTCTTCCTCCTCCTGTCCAGATATTCGAGATACTGTCAAGCATCTTAAATCTGTTTGGAAAAAGGTCAGATCTGCTATCTGTCATACAGTTCTTCGGACCAAGAAAAGGGTGGATGGTCGTAGGTCAACTTGCTCTTTTAAAGTGGGTGAAAAGGTCTGGCTATCTACAAAAAAAACTTTGGTTACGTCAGCCGTCCAAGAAGTTGGGCCCTCGATTCATTGGACCTTTTCAAATCACCAAGAAAATCAATCTGGTAGCCTTCAGGCTTAAGCTTCCCAGAAGTCTCAGGATCCCTAACACATTCCATTCTTCACTTCTCAAACCAGTTAATTTATCCCAGAAATTTCCAGGAGACATTCATTCTCACCCACCACCTATTAATGTACAAAATCATGAAGAATATCTTGTCGATTCTATCCTGGACTCCAAACGGATACGAGGAAGATTATTTTATCTTATCCATTGGAAGGGATATGGTCCTGAAGAGAGAGAATGGGTCAATGAAAAGGACGTTCATGCAGAGACTCTTATTAGAAACTTCCACAAAAAATTCCCTTCCAAGCCTGGTCCTAAGGGCTCGGGGATCCCTCCTCAAGGGGGAGGTACTGTTACACACCACCGCAGGCATCGGGTGGTGTGTAACTCTCTGGCACTGGGCCCTGCTCCATGTTTACCTGGCAGTGGGTCACAGCGTACTCCCACGTGGCTCCCTGTCTCCTACGTAGCCCGGTCTTCAGGTCTCGGCGGCGGCCATCGGCTCACTAGGGCTGTATGGACACCGCCATCTTGCGATAACAGCGTCCAGCGGTCTCCATGGCAACGAAGCCGCGGGCCAATCAACTAGCGGAGCGGTCCTGTTCTCCTGCACTCCTGGCCATTTACCTATTCAGAAGTCTGGCGCGTATTGTAGCGCTGTTGATTGGTCCCCCAGGTTTTATAAACCTGGCACTTGCCTCAGGTAAGCGCCGGTTATAGCATCTGCTACCCCGTGCTGCTCTTGCTTTCTTACCTCTCATATCTTCTGTTTTGTCTTGCCTTCTTGAGTGCCCATATTTGCCTTGCCTTGTACCTTGCTTGTTACCCTCTTGTGCCCAGTTTCCCCATTCTTGTCCTGCTGCCTGACCTTTGTTTATTAACCCTTGCTCTCCCTGAGTGATTGTTTCTGTTTGCTGTGATTGTGCTGAGTGAGTTCCCCTGTTAGTCTGTCCGTCAGTTCTGTATTGTCTACCCTGGTCAGTCCGTTCAGTGTTTACCGTAGTTTGTCTAGTACAGTCTCTTCTGTAACTGCTGCACCTCTTTACCCCGCTTGGCCCCATTTCCTTTCCAGGGTATCCTCTAAGGTCCGTATCCAGAAGAAGTCTCATCAGCGCCAGCCTATCCCCACCATCAGGGACCCTAGTGAAGACTCCAGACGGGCACTGGCTCTACTTACTGGTGAGTTACCTGGTTCATCTTATGTCTGTCATTTGTATTTACTGTTAACCTGCTCTGTCCGGAGAGAAACTATCCTAACAAGCGTAACAATCTAATTGCTCCTTCAGTGCTCAATTTTCTGTATCCTCTGCTCCTGCTCCTTCCCTATTTGACAGCAAATAAAATCATCTGGATTTCAGTATCATCTATATGCAGATGATACACAAATCTACCTATCCACTGCTGATCTCTCACAAAATGTGTTGTGTAATAGTGCCCATGTATTGAATATCTCTCTACCATTTCAGGTTGAATGTCCTCCTACCATCTCAAACTTAGTCTTTCAAAAAGGAACACAAATAACAAAAAAAGTTATTAAAGTCGTGTTTGTTAAATTGTCCTGCACCAGTCCAGTCCGGACCAGTCCAGCACTAATCCGTAAACGGACCACAAAGGACCAGAAGCGCAGAGTCTAACCGCAAACCTGGGGTTCATCAGAGTTCCCTAATGGTGGTCTGCTTGTCTGCAGGCAAGCAGCAGGTCGCTGCCCTCAAGACAAGTGTGCAGATACCAAGATGGTGGATGGGATCCAGGGGTTGCAGGAGTAGTGCAGATAGGTAGCGTAGGAGAGACTAAATGGATTGCAGATAGCAGCTGAACACTTGAAGTGCACACACAGGAGACACAGGCAGGAGCCAAAAACTCAGGAATACAAGACCCAAGAACTAGATAACTGGAATCGAGGACCTGGAACCAGGGAGCCAGAACACATGAGAGGATTTGAGAAAACAATATCAGCAGGCAAGGATTCCTGTTACTCTGACAGTGAGGGGATGTCAGAGGAAGGTTTAAAAAGAGATGCTAATCAGTGAGTTTCAGAAAAAGGAATGAGCCACACGGTGGATGGGATCCAGGGGTTGCAGGAGTAGTGCAGATAGGTAGTGTAGGAGAGACTAAATGGACTGAATACTGCAGATAACAGCTGAACACTTGAAGTGCACACACAGGAGACACAGGTGATGATTAGAGATGCTAATCAGTGAGTTTCAGAAAAGGAATGAGCCACACAGACGTGCTAAGAACTGAAAGAAGGTCATGTGATCCACAAAGATAAACAAATGACAAAGTGCAGAGAAAAGTACCGCGATCATGATACAAATATGGTGATTTGCTCTGTCATTTTTAAGCACTCAAGTCTATTTACTAAGCTGTGGGAAAGGAAAAGTGAAAATGTTGCCCATAGCAACCAATCAGATTCTAGCTATCACTTATCTTTTACATACTAGAAAATGTCAGCTAGAATTTGATTGGTTGCTATAGGCAACATCTCCAATTTTCCATTCCTGCAGCTCAGTAAATTTAGCCTTTAGGATTTACTAAAGCCAATTCAACATAAAATTGCCAGAGATGGTGGAATTTCCAAATTGCTGTTTCTCAAATCACCATGGCAATTTTTGACAAGGCAGAACATATAAATATAGAGCTTAAAGGAGCGCTAATAGTGGTAGAGTTTGCCAAAGATAACAACAAATGAGTAAGGCACAATCCTAGTGTAGGTGGATGTATGCAGTCCACAATAATAACATGGTAAGTCTGGTATTAATATGCTTGAAAAGGGAATAACCTTTTCTAGACATTCCCCATAACCATGACTGCTCCACAGGAGTTGGCTCACTATACAATGTTGACACACACACCGTGTACACTGTGTACATTTCTCCGGTGTCCTTGTTATTAGGTGCACTGTAAATTAGCCTCCACAGCAAGTTAGCCATGATGGCTTTTCGGCAATGAAGATTCCCACGTGTAACAGATGGTAAAAAGTCATTTTTTTGTGTCAGTGGCTGAGATGAAAATGTGCAAATAGAACAATTGGGTGTCTCTTTATATATTTAAAGTGCATATTATAGTTATTATAGCATCTCAACACGTTTCTATACATCACATAGTTACATAGTTGATGAGGTTGAAAAACAACAGTCCATCAAGTTCAACCTATTTTGGATCTCCTGCGATCCCTATCTTTATATTTGAAGTTAATCCATATGAAGCAACCTCCAAACTGTTGCAATCATAAAAAAATCAATAAATAAATAAAAATCCCTGCTGACCCAAGATGGCCGTCCTATTTCTCCCTGGCTCTACTACTGTCCTTTATTTAAATTAGTGGTCCTGGTAACCCTGGATGTCCTTTTCTGCTAAAAATGTATCTAATCCTTTCTTAAACATATCAAGTGAAACTGCCATCTCAACCTTTTCTGGCAGTGAATTCCACATCCTGACTGCCCTTACTGTGAAGAACCCTTTCCTTTGCTGGTTGTGAAACTTTCTTTCCTATAACCTTAGGGGGTACCTCCGTGTCCTATGTACAGTCCTTGGAGTTAAAAGTTCCTTATTTTCCAGATGGCCTCAATGACAGCATCGAGTTCAGAGACACAGGCTTCTGAACATAGAATAGGTATTTTGTACCATGTGACAATTATTCAATCTTAATATACGTGTTCATAGGAGTCTTATGACCTGTACTCGGTGCTGATATATAATTTTTTCTGTATGAGAATATTCAATATTATGAATTTATTTGAAAGATTTTTTAGAAGAACTTATTGTTGTATATGTGTATATATAAATGTGATAAAAACTGCAAAAACCACCAGATCACCCCGTATAGAGGAGTTGTGCATATTTATGCTCTTGGATTACTATCAGAATAATCTGGATTTTTGTATTTATTCATTTTGATAAGTCAAGGTGCCTATGATTGTGGTTTTTGTCTTATCTTATTATATGTATCTCATATGAATTGTTATTATCATATCATGATTTGTATAAGAGTTACCAAGGTTATAGATATGCCTAGAAGATCGATCTTGCATATGTAGGTGTACTTCTACTACTGCAGACATTAGTGTGCAGTTTTTAGGAAGTCATAGAGGTGTTGGGGAAGGATATAGAGTATACACCTTGAATATATACCCCACTATTAGCACACATATATGAATGTTGATATTCTTGAAAACAAGTAGCGAAAGCCATATGAGGTGACTGCATAACTATTGGACCTACATAGAGAAATACATTCTGTAGACCCCTTTTTAGAATCAATACATATTCACCTTAACGATATAATACAATATGGACCTTGAAAACAGTGCAGTATGCATCTATTTCCAATAGGGAGGTACCCATAAATTATGACCCATGGTGGGTTTTGTAGAACAATGTGGTGCAATCACCTCATATGCACTGCTTTTGAAATACAAGAAAAAGAATGTCATTTGAATACCATTTGTGAGAAATTGTTGAATTCTATCTGTTTCTATTTAAATATACAAAGTGTAAATATGTCTGTTTTATAGGCAACCAAGTAGCTTAGTTTTTAGATTTTTTATTTTAATTGTTTCAGCATATTCTTTATTCTGGAGTGGTTCAAGTACGGAGAGTAAGAACATGTGACTCTCAGTAATTAGGATTACACCTGTGATTAGCCTTTAAAAAGAGGCTCACAACCACTCCAATCTTATACTGCTTTGAAAAAGTCCCAAGAGTGGGACGAAACGCGTAAGGCAATCTATGCTGTTTCTTTATACACTGCTATTGGCAATACGCTGGATAAAAGTTTGTACACAATTCCCACGTGCAGAGGACCGGGTGAAGGCGTCACTGACGTCTCAGTGATACTATCCGGCTCAGTGCCAAATACACAAGCATTGGCTCCGAAGATAAAAGGCTTCTCAAAAGTATTGCCAATAGCAGCGTATAAAGAAACAGCATAGATTGCCTTACGCGTTTCATCCCACTCTTGGGACTTTTTCAAAGCAGTATAAGATTGGAGTGGTTGTGAGCCTCTTTTTAAAGGCTAATCACAGGTGTAACATCTGATCACGGCAGAGCTGAACGGCGAGTGGGCAAGTTCCACATAGTGGACCTTATTCAGGACTTTTTACCCGCACGACAACCTCATGGTGATTACCCTGTGGAGGAATCCCTGGTCCTTATACCTGAGAACCGAGACCATCTACGGTTTGCCATACCGGGGACAAGGCTAACACCAGGAATTGTGCAGCACACTGTGCGAACTTTAAAACACCTGGGCCGTGAGTACCTGAGTATACCTTGCATCTAGATATATCAGACACTTGAAAACCTCACAATTGGCTAGTTATCAGACTGATTTGCCTTCCACTACAAAATATCTACGCGGGGCTTATTAAGCCGTTTTCTGAACAGCTAGTGATTAGTGTCTAAATACACAGAGCCACCACAATTCTCCGTACCTATTGTAATCTAGTGAAGTGCAATTTATATAGTACCACTATTTTAGTATTGTCTCCTAGCAGCATATGTTTTTTATGAATGTATTAATATTTATGTATTAAAATCTGATCTATAGACTTGGTTGCCTAGGGTGAATTCATCCATTGTTGATTAGTTCACTCTTTCTATACTGCTGTGTTTTTTCTTTTTTCTTGTTTGTGTACCTTTTTGGGGAACTAGCAATATTCCCCCTCACAGCACAACGGAGCGCCGGAGTTTCCCTCCCCCCTCCTTTTTTTCTGTTTAAAAGTTCCTTTGAAAGTTCTCTGTATTAACCCATGATGTATTTGTATATAGTAATCATATCTCCTCTTAGACGCCTCTTTTCTAAAGTAAACATGTCTAAACTGGCTAGCCTTTCCTCATAGATCAATGACTCCATACCCTTTATCAATTTTGCCGCCCCTTCTCTGAACCCTTTCTAGTTCCAAAATGTCTTTTTTTATGGATTGGTGCCCAGAACTGAACTGTATATTCGAGATGAAGCCTTACCAATTATTTATATAGTAGCAACATTACATGCATCCCTTGCATCTATGCCCCTTTTTATGCATGCTAATACTTTATTGGCCCTTGCAGCTGCTGCTTGGCATTGAGCACTATTGCTAAGTTTATTGTCCACAAGCACTCCCAAATCCTTCTCCATTAAAGATTCTCCTAAATTTA
>WWET01004764.1:0-13315 GCA_011038615.1 Limnodynastes dumerilii | reverse complement strand
GAACAATACGTTTAAATATTATGTATGTAACACTTGTAATAGTTTTTGAGATATGTGTCATAATAAAAAGTTCAATCGAAAATCTTTGAAATAATCTAACTATTTCAGTGTGATATTGATCCAGACAAGGACACAGAGAATGCTATATGTGCATTGTTAGTTTTAAAATAAATAAACCACTTTTATGTCTCTGAAGCTGTAATCACTTCACCATATCTAATGTGATTTAGGACACACTGAAGTAACAAGGACAAAGTATGAATAAACAGACATTCTGTCTACCAATTGCGATAAATTTAGAAATAACATTACACGTTTACAGAAATGCAAGTACATCAAATTTATTATAAATTGCGACGTCGTTCGCTACAATTTTTTACATATACAAAGGTATGTTTTCTGAACAAAAATAACATGTAAATGTATACAAAATCACATTTATACTTTTTGACATACAGGGTATCATATAACTTTTATTGCCCTGAGTAGATTTCATGCACTTTCGAAAATGAGATATACTGAAAGCTCACATTTTTAACAAGTAACGTAGTCACCAATATCGTTGTAAAACGACAATTACAAAATATCATACTATTACTGACATTGATATATGTATCGAGTAGTAATTGAACAAAAGTAAAATCTTTTGGCCAGTATTAATATTTTTTTCATAAACCTTTACATGTATACTGTTTCACTTAACAATATTAATGTGCACCAAAAATTGTTAAACCAGTGCTATTTGAATGCAGACCCATGGAAACTGCCTGCAATAATTGGTATCTAAGTCCCGATATTGTTAGGTGTAATTAAATATGACACATTTTGAACATTTAGCTGCTGCCACAGTTCAGTGTATCAGTACAGGGTTTTGTTAAGTAAGCTGTGTTCGTGAACATGCGATTTTTCATACCCATGCGATTTCAATACACACACATGCAATTGGCAGCAATAAAGATGTATTGAAGTCCTGATTTCCTTGTTGTGCTTCAATATCACACACACTCATTCATGAACATACGATTTTTCAGACCCATGCGATTCCAGTTAAATGCATTGACATGCAATTTTGATTTATAAAATAAAGAGGTCAATCAACCATGTGATGGTACAAAATTAGAACTTCAATATATAAATATATATATCTAAAAAATATTTAATTATTGTAACTTTACTGCTGTAAAAATGTAACAATATTTTTAAACTGTGTTAATGTCAAAAGAAAACATTTAGACAAAGAAATCACTAGTTACACAGTGCATGTGATAAAACGGCGCCAGGTTATATACAAATCTTGAAGTAATTTATGTAGTGGGCTGTGATGTACAGACAGATTAAACCTTTTTATCACGGTACACTTTGATTTTCCATTGGCTAAAAGAAAGGTGACAATATGAATAATTTGCATAAGCAATACACTAAAAGTCAAGACACGCATAGTTTGAATCAGAATTGATCCTTTCACTTTGGATTGCGATACAGCTTTTCCTATCGGAGCTCGAATACCTTCACCTTGGATTACCACTCTTCGTATACCTTTGAACTTTTAATCGTGCATGCTTCGGAATAGTGGAAATTCCTTCAACAACTCCATACCTTTCACTTGGGACACTATACTTTGCACTACAAAAAAATTTCGAAATCCAAATTTACTTTTATTTTTTATTATATTTTAATATACATCTATTAAACCGAACATGGCACAATACGTCTATCGCCTTGTACCATCAAGAAAAGGACAAATGCAACTAAACATTAACGGTTTTTTGTTCTGCAGGAACAAGGCTGTGGGAAATGTGGTCTATTGGGCCTGCGTGGATAAAGCGACATTGGGTTGTCCATCACGAGCTACCACAGACATCGTTGACGGACAACATGTGCTGCGTACTTCAGGAGTAATGAACGAGCACTGCCATTTCCCGGAACCGCAAAAAACTGTGGTTATGGAAGCAAGGGCTACTCTAAAAAGAAAAGCTGTGGAAACTTCGGACACTCCTGCACAGATAATTCAATCCGTGCAGGCAGCGCTTCCCACTACAAGTGCCTCACACCTGCCTCAGAGGAGCCATGAAACAGATTATTCGAAAGGCCAGGAAAGAGGAAGGACCTGCAGAGCCAACTTCATTACTGGATATTGATGTTCCGGAGGAACTTCGCAAAATTGATGGAATGCAGTTTTTGGGGAGAGACTCTACTTGGGACGACGAAAGAACCCTGTTATTTGCAACAAAACAAAATTTGGAAAAACTAGCAGAGGCTCCCTACTGGATCATGGACGGTACATTTAAAACTGCACCAGAAATTTTCCGTCAAATTTACACAATTCATGCACCTGTTGGAGATGAAGAGGAGTTCCAAAGGGTTGTCCCTTTGGTATTCGGACTATTGTCAAAGAAAAGCATTGAATGCTATACGAAATTTTTCTATGATCTCCAGGATTACGCTACAGACTTAAATGTTGATTTAAATCCACAGTTTATAATCACGGATTTTGAAAAGGCAGCTATAAATGCATCTGCCGAAGTTTTTAACCATCCTGTCCATAAATGCTGCTTCTTCCACTTGGGAAAAAACATATACAAGACAATACAGAACAAAGGACTTGGGGCTCAATATGGTTTGGATTGTCACTTTGCGGAGCAATGTAGGAAATTACAGGCTCTAGCTTTCCTACCACCGACAGAAATACCAGCAGCTTTCCAAGCCATCAAAAACATAATGCCACCAGAAGCTGCCCCCTTGATTTCATATTTTCAAGAAACTTATGTTTTAGGAGTGCAAAGACAAACAAGGCATACATCAAGACCAAATCCAATTTTCCCCCCAACATTGTGGTCAGTCCACGAAAACGAAACGTTGGGTATCCCAAGAACCCAAAATAAAATAGAAGGATGGCACAGGAGGTGGAACAGCATTGTTGGTCAGCGCAAGCTTGGAGTATATAAATTGATACAGCAATTTATTAATGAGCAAAAGATCACTCAAATACAAATAACTAAAGTGATGCAGAGAATTCCTAAAACTCCACCCAGAAAGGACAATACTGTGAACAGAAGGGCTATACATGAAATTGTTGAAAACAGTGGAAGAATTTGTAACTGCCATTTCCCATCATTTAATGTATAATTAAAAAAAAAAAAAAAAAAGAACATTGGACAAAGTAAAAATGAAGCAGGTAAGAGTAACTTATTTTTAATGAGTACATGTTAAAAACCTTTAACAAAAAATGTTTAAATATAATAAATTTAATTGTATCAATGTTTGTGACTGTTTAAACATAGTTATTAAAAAATTGTGACCAGAGTTCATAGCATGCATAATGAAGGCGATGGGAAGAAGAGAGTAACAATAATTATGGTGACAATTTTTTTATTAACAGATTATACACATATATGATTACTTCTGTAATAGTTTATTATTTATAGAGTGTACTTTAAAAGGAATGTGGGTGTCATAAAAAATAAATAAATTAAGAAATATGTTATGGACAGAGAGCTTACATTCTGAGTACATTTACTTTTATAGTTATTTATTTATTGATTGATTATAACATACATACATAACATAACATACATACATACATACATACATACATACATAACATACATACATACATACATACATACATAACATACATAACAACATACATACCATACATACATACATACATACATACATACATACATTCATAGTTAGTATATAATATGTAATTTATATATAGTAGCTATTAAGTTTGTTAATATATTTGTCATTATATCTATCCATTCTAGAACAATTATATGGGATATGTAATTTGATATCCCCTATAATATACTGCATATTTACATATAACGGTTACGAAAATTCGTATTAAGGATTTTCGAATTACGGAAATTCCTTCGAAAAAAGGATATTTGAATTACGGAAATTCGATTTTAATTTATTTCGCATTAAAGCTATTCAACTATACATAACATTCAAAGATTGGAGATTCCAAGTATAAATAATCGTAATAATCGTGAATCGGGAATTAATTAAAAAAATTTATATACATTCGGAAATCAAAATTTTCGAACGCGATAATTTTCGAAGTAAAGAATTTTCGCACTTAAGAAATTCGCAATTAACCATTATCGGAATTTGAAATTTCGTAGTATAGCGGTATGCATTAAAATTTCGTAATTCACATTTTTATTGCTTGTAAGGCTTATTGATGTTATCCTCAAAACGTGGCAAAGTCTTGAGTGTTGCAGAATAAAAGTGTCACGCGTAGATCCTGGGAAACCAGCCATTGGGGTAGATCCAGAACTACGTCCGTCTTCCATAGACGGTCGTAATTCAATGAACAATAGCTACTGCGCATGCGTAGTAGCTATTGTACATAATCTGCGCATCGTTTCGATACGTAGATTGCGTATATGCGGTCTAATAGACCGCATATACGCAATCTACGTATCGAAACGATACACAGATTACGTACAATAGCTACTACGCTTGCGCAGTAGCTATTGTTCATTGAATTACGTCCGTCTATGGAAGACGGACGTAGTTCTGGATCCGGTCCATTATGTTTAAAATCCTATTCCTGCAAACGATCTCCACATTAAGAGAATGAAAATTTTTGTGGTTATGGTAAGTCTCTTCAGAGGTAATATAAGTGCTACAGTATATATAGGGCCATGGACAGAAATTTTGGAGCCCGGGTAGGATACCGCCAATACCTGCTACTGCAGAGCTAAGATAAGTGTCCGCGGGCCCCATCAGCTCTGGACCCGGGACAATAATCTCAACTGTTTCCCCCTGAAGGTGGCCCTGGCAACATGTATGCAATGTATTGCATTCAGCACACTGGGCATCACAGCAAGGGCATAAAAATAATGCTTTATTTCATGACAGTACATGTGATTGTGGAAGCTTTATACATTTAATGGTGGGCTTCAGCATATACATTTAAGAACTTTGGCCAAATTAGATGAACATGTTGGCTGTGAATACCCACCAGATTTAGCGATGTTTCAGAATGTGCCAGATGCCAAATAAAAGCACCCACAAGTTTTACTACACCAGAAACAGTGTTATTTTAGGTATTTAAAGGTTCAAGGTCATCCTTTTACCAAATCATGATGTTTATAACATCACAGTGATGTTCAGCAATTTAGGCATTTACACAACTATAATAACTTTAATAGAAGCTACTGGTTGGGTGTGGTTTAAAACTTTGACCACTTTAACTGACAGTAAACTTCATTAATTGAATAGTACAAAGTAGCTACATAGCAGTGTTAGTAACAGAGGTAAGGGAATTTAAGAATAGAAAGACAGAGCACATGTGTTTGTGTTAATAATGTAATAGAAAGAAAAAGTAGAAAGCAAAGTGGTTTTAAAAGGGACCAAGGACCCCATAGGGCCAAGGGATCATAAACAGCAGGCAGGTGCTTGGTCAGGCATCCAGCAAGCAAAGGGGTTAAATTTAGGGGTGGGTTAGTTAGGAGTTAGATAGGATGAGTAAGGGGTGGGATCTGGGTAAGTGGGGGGGAGTTAAGTAGTTTACTTATAGGACCAGTTGAGGGGGAGTGGGGCACTCAAGTTAGAAAAGTCACCCTCCCTCCCTCCCTGTAAAGTTTAAGTTCTGTGTTATTAATTTTTTCTTTTCAGACGGAGCATGGCTGGCGGTAGCAGTGGAGGGCTTAGCAAATAAGGTTGGCGCAGGGGGTTTGTTGATGTATGGTGGGAGCGGGGGTAGTCTGATCCGATGGCTACACAACCATTGGGCGAGGGCGCCAGAACCGCCACAGTCAGGCCCTACTAGGAACAGGTCGAGTGTATGCTAAAGGATCAGGCTAGGGGGCGACGAGGTCAAGGTTGTTGACCTCTGTGGAAGTTACATTTGCTTAGCCTCCCACTGCTTTTGGGCCACCTAAGTCCTTTATACTGGCGTGACTAAGTCAGCCAGTTAGGTGAATCATTAATCAATTCAATCTGGCCCAATTTAATAAATACCGTGTTCCCTATTTAAACCCAGCTATATTGTCCGTCTCTTTATTTCATTATGGTGTAATTGCGTGATGGATGGATGACTGAGCGCTGTGCCGTTTGCTGTTTATATAATAAATTTTGCTTAAGAAGGTTGAAAAATTTGATAAGCTTGTCTGAATAGGTGAGTTTTAAGAGAGCGCTTAAAAGTGTGGAGAGTAGAGGAAAGTCTTAATGGGCGAGGAAGGTTATTCCAGAGAGTTGTGCAACTGGGGAGAAGTCCTGTAACCTGGAGTCATAGAATTTATGAAGTACAGAAGAGAGTTGTAGATCTTGTGATGATCTGAGAAAGGGAGCTGGGATATATGTATGCAGGTATAGTGTTGTTTATGGCTTTACAGGTTAGTAAGAGAATTTTGTATTTGATTCTGTAGTAAACAGGCAACAAGTGTAGAGATTGACAGAGAGGACTAGCTCTATTTGAACGTTTTGCAAGAAAAATCAGTCTTGCTGTTGCATGCAATATAGACTGTAGAGGGGTAACTTTGTATTGTGGGAGTCCAATAAGTAGAGCATTGCAGTAATCAATGAGGGAGATGATCAATGCATGAATGAGAGTTTTAGGAGTGTCTTGTGTGAGATAGTTTCATATTCTGGAAATGCTTTTTAGGTGTATATAACAGGATTTAGAATGGATTTATGGCACGCATCCCGCCTCCATAACTACTATCATACATACAAATATAAAAAAAATAACATAAATGATAAACATAATATAATAAATTAGAAATAAATTGCACTTCCCACAAAAATACAGCTTTAAATTGCTGCCAATTTACCTACCTTATCCTGGATCCTGATTGTGACAACACGCTCACTACCTTCTACTGTGCAACAATCACATCGGGACTTGAATCCTGGGACTGCACTCAACCCCTGCAGTATACAGAACAGAAGAGAAGCACAGACCATGACTAACAGTGACACACACACACATACACACAACTGCTGTCACACATATAACTGCTATCACATACAAAAACACATAACTGCCCTCACACACACCCACACACACATAACTACCCTCTTTCTCGCTCATACACATAACTGCCTGCCCCCACTTCTCTTTCACACACAAAACTGCCCTCTATCTGTCTAAAACACATAATTGCATCCCCTTCTTTCTCTCTTTTTCACATACACATAACTGTCCCCGTATTCTCTTTCTCACACATACACGCACATAACTGCCCTCTCTTTATCACACACACAACTGCTCTAAATAAAGCCCCAACTTTGGGTCACATATCCAATATCTTTCTAGACCAAGAGCATACCTCACATGGAGATTCCCAGGTCTCCCAAACTGCCACTCTAAGACCACACCCCCTCTCAGCTGCAATCTCAGAGAGACTTTAAACCACATATCCAAAATGGAGGCAGCTACAAAATCAGTTTATAAAGTAATATTTATGACCGGTGCAGAAGGCAAGGGGAATTTGTACAAAAAACAAGACATGGCCTGGCACTCTATCATAGCTGTCATAAAAACAAGAAGGGGACTACAAAAGTGAAAAACAAAGAGCACAGCAGTGTGAAGCTGGCCATAAACTCAGGGCCGTCTTAACAGAATTCTAGGCCCTGGGCAAAGCAATGCACAGGGGCACCTACCGCTATTCACAGGAATAAAAATGTCCCCCAGTATTCCCAAATCATGTCACTCCAGTCCCCCATTATCTCTCTAGCTCCCAGTCTCCCTGTGTGTCTCCAGCCCCCCAATATTTCCAACTCATATCACTCTCTACACTACATATTGCACATTACCCCCTTCTGTTATATCCCTCTCTACACTACATATTGCACAGTACCCCCTTCTGTTATATCCCTCTCTACACTACTGTACATTACCCCCTTCTGTTATATCCCTCTCCACACTAGACTGTGCCTGCATAGCCTGTCTGTGATGTGCTGATCCTGCCTGCAGGGAATGTAGCTGCAGGCAGAAGCAATATGCACACTTCTGCACGGACTTGTGCACATCTCCTAGCTACTGGACCTGAAGCCCATGCGTACCACGGGTTGAGAACCCCTGGTCTAAACAGAAGCTGCAGGAGGGGAAAGCAATAGACAGGGCCGTTTTTTCACTGAGAAGTTTGGGCTAGTGCTGGGCTTTGCTGAAGGGCCCCTTAATGTGTGGGGGCCCTTGGGAACTAGCCCAAACTGCCCAGTAGAAAAGACGGCCCTGATAACTGCCCCTCTCTCTCACATATACATAAATGCCTGAAATTTTAAGAGAAAACAAGGGGGCCCCGGCCCTAAACTATGCTGTGAGGAGGAATATTTGCAAATTCCCCAAAAACCAATAATAAAGAAAAGAAAAAACACAGCAAAAAATTATGGTGAAAAAATCAACAACGGATGAATTCACCACTAGCAACCAAGTAGAATGAAATACTAGTGTTAAGATATTTACTTTTTCCTAATAGCGTAACATTCATATAGTAATAGTGATAATTCGCAAAAATATTCGCACGCAATGCGAATTAATAATAACGCACGCAATGCGAATAATTAATAACGCACGCTATGCGTGTCCTTAACGTACGCAAAGTAATTCAATATGTATGCATATAAAACAACATGTAAACAAAAACAGACGCAGGTTGTGTTCCAAAAATATTCACATCAGATTTACTTCAAATTAATAATCAAACATACATTACAATAAGCCAAAAATACATTAGATTCTTACCAGTGTATCCAGGGATCAGATCTGTCCACTCACAAGGCTTCAATCCAGAACTCCTCTGCTGACTGTTTCTAAGAGTCAGCTTTTATTCATTTCAAGAACAATGGAGCTATGACATCATCACAGCTCGTTGTTCATTGGAGGATCTCTTATCCCTGGGATCTCATTGGTGAGATCCCATTGTCCAATGAAATAAAAAAGTAAAAAGCAAACAAATCTGACCCCTTTACAGTATTTGGAATATTTAATACTTTTTAGATTGCTCATGGTTTGTAAATACATTTAGCGACACTATTGAAATTAACACTAAAATATGCACCTCATCACAAGGATTCTAACAAGTACAAACATTACATATTACTTTTTAGCACCACTTGTTTGGCGAAAATATTTAAATAATATATCATACAACGATGGAAAAATAAATTAAATGAGTTTAAACTGATGTAAAAATTAAGGTCTACATTTATTATTAATCACATAGTATTTAACATTTATAAGAATATATTTATAAATACAAACGTAAAAAGAGCGCGAAAATTCGCGCTCGTGCGTTCGCATGAATGGGCGCGCTCCAAATGCGCTCGCACACATGCGATCGCATGAATGGGCGCGTTCATATTTTCGCGGTCTTTTCAACGTGGTAATCCCTCGTCATCCTTTTCAGGCAATATGCGAATTTTTCATAATTGTACGCAAATGCGAATATTCGCATACGCATATGCGAATATTAGCAAAGGGAAGTATACCCTATTTTATGGTCTTACAATTACGTTTTTATTTTAACACTAGTTTAATAAATGCATACAAAAATATATTAAAATATAACTGCTATAAATAATAGTCAGATGTGAGAGTGGATGAGGTGGTAACTATACGGAGTACAACTTGGTATAAAAGTTCACAATATGTCCACGTTAGAGGTCCCAAATGTCAGAGACACAGATCCGTGATTGAATAAGAGAAGGCACACAATGGCTTCGCGAAGCTTAGCACATATAGCACGCCTTGTGATATACAATTGTATCACCAGTAAAAAATGAATTCAGTACTCACAAACTGGGATATCGGTTAGTTAGAGCCTTTGGTAAAATGATGTCGCTGATAGCTGATAAATCATGCGATCCAAAGTTACAGTTCAGAGACTGCTGTGTAGGTGTAAGACACGGACCCTCTCAGCTGTTGGTATGCAAATGGTGAGTGGACAAGGTGGTAATCGGTTCCACTGTGTGGAGAAGGTCTGCTGGATGATCCACCATACAACAGCAAGATCCGGGATGTCGGGCCGCGGGATAAGCAGTGATCCAAGTCTCACACGTGGGTAATACTCGGCAGCAAGGACACCAATATCTCAGCAGTTGAGGTAGATTTTCAGCCACCAAATACCAAGGTATCCACAGATAGAAAACTCACTTGTGGCAGAGCAATTGATAGCAGTAGAATAAAACAGCAATAATAAAATCCGCATTTATTAAACTAGTATTTCATTCTACTTGGTTGCTAATGCCTGAAATTTTCACCAGTCTGTACAGAATTGTCTCCTGGTGCTGCATGCTAAATTTGATGGGGGAAAAAAAAAATGACAAAACAGGAACAGGTTAAAGTGGAAAATGTTTCCGTTTTGTCTACTTCCTATTTTGAAATGCCACATTATACTGACAGAGGGCCAGATCCAGACCTACATTCCCATTACGTTTTATCGAGTAGCATATTTACGCTAGCGTATTTTCTATGCTCTCCCCTAGGCACTCCCCTCGCTCGTACGTACTTTGGCCGTTTCCCCTCGCTCGTACGTACTTTGGCCGTTTTAAGCTTGCCAAACCCTACCTTAACTTTTCAAATTGTAACTACTAACGTACGTAAAGCCTTCACGTACGTAGGTGTCTAAACATGCCTGTGTCTAAACATGCATCCGCATTAAATGCCTCACCAGGCCTCCGAAGCGTAATTACGGGTGTCGTATGGCACACCCCTTCGTTCGTAGTTACGTTGTTGATACTAGGCTGGTACGTACGTTTAGAGTTATGTGGCATAACATCTGCCATGCGCATGCGTAGTACATTCAAAATAGTGTTTTTTGTTCACTGGCAAGCGTACTTAATTCTGGATCTACCCCATAATTGGGAAGGCAGAACTCAGTGTTGAGGGTGTCTTTTCACTAGCTGTTTTTATGTTAGAAAGCTAATGTTTCAGTGGAGTGCCTTTGGGCGGTCAGATTTCAGAGAAAATGACAGTTATTTAACTATTTAGGAAAATGTTACCCATTATAGAGATAGGAGATTTTATTGCGTTGCGCATGGTAAGTAAGAGCCCTCTGCTGGGTGCACACAGAATGCCTTCATATGAGAGGAGCAACATGGCTGGTTTTCCTCTGTGTGCTGGAGGAGAAGTCAGTCATATTACCTCCTCCTGGTGGGCTGGGGGTGTTTTGGGGTTGAGGGGGACACATATGGAAAATATTAATTCTGACATAGTCCTAATAAAAGATTTACAGCCCTGAACGGCTGTGTGAGGGATCTCCTACCCCACCAGTAACATCAAAATGTATTCACTGCACGAGCCAGGAGAATAGAATTCCCTGGGAATAGTAACCACTAATTTTGCAGAATAAAAGGGATAAGATTGCACTCTAGCAGTGGTCTATACAGTGAGGAGTAAGATTGCAATGGAGAACAGATGATATGTCGGGGCAGGAACTGATGTAGCAAGTCTCAGCAAGTCTCGATATATATGTGGGACAAGTCTACTATTCGTCTAAAAAATAGTTGAAATCTTCAAGAAAGTCATCATAACACATATACCCCCTTACACTACACCCCACATATACACCTACACGTAAACCCGCTTAACTACAACCCATTACACAACATCCCTCACATACACCTTCTTACATTACACATCACAACACACATACACGCCCTTACACTACACCCCGCACATACACCCCTTCCATTGCAAGCATAACCACACATACACCCCCTTAAACTACAGCCCACACATACACCCCATTTCATAACACATTGTATCACATATACTCCCTTACACTACACTCCATAGGTATGAGCAATACAGCCTAGTTAGTTGTGTGAACTCTCTTTTATGCTACATAGTTGCTCAAATCTTCAGTTGCATAAACTGAGTACACATATTTATGAGTTAGCAGATCCACCATTTTGTGAGTGACCGCAATCTCACTCCATGATATTGCTGAATCTGTAACAAATGACAGGATGTGATAGTATACCATGTCTGTACAGCTTAAGGAACACGTCCATTGTTGTAATTTTATTGCTTTTTGGAATTTGAGTGGTAAAGTTTCAAAGGTCTCAAAATTTTTTGTCAGTGTAAGAAACCTTAATCAGACATGTTAAACCGCAAGGTTTTTAGTCTATGGAATATATATATATATAATTAGATAGCTTGGTTGCTGCTTATCTAAGATCTGTTCTGCTTGCCATCTCTTTCTGTTTGTCTGCTCCCCTTGAGTTATAATGCTTGGTTTACTCACAGTTGCTGTGCAGATCTCTCAGAGATCCACTATCATGGAGTGAGATTGCTGTCAATCACAAAATGGTGGAGCTGCTAATTCACAGAATTGTGAGTTTGATTACAGGGGTAAGGAGTCTGTGACACAAAGTTGGAAAGCTTTGAAGCAGCTGCCCCTCTTTACCCACAGTGGTTATAAACTGCCAAATTATCATGAGCAGAAAAGGCCTTGCACTGTCTTTTTTTCAGAGCAGAGCGGGAGGCATTGGAGTGGTAGCTACATCACTAGGTCCTTGTTGGAGGTCAGTATGGGGCCCAGCAATGCAAAGCTCCACCCATGAATACATACATGCCATCTATGCAACTACAGGTCTGAGAAACTACTTTCAGAAAAGGTAGTCCAGTATGACTCCCACTCCGGTTTTATAAATAGCAACATTTTTAGCAATGCCTGTAAAAGTAAAGCTATACATGTCGGTCACTTTTTCAATCACTAATCATAACTTTCTATCTTTAAAATAAAAGTCAGAGCATTGGTTACATACATCTGCAGATATATGATAAAGAACCAGCCACTTACAAAGCTTCTCTATTTTGGTGGTCCTAACTCTAAAACTGTCAGATTTCCAACTTTGGGTCATATATTTTGTATTTTTAAATTGAGTGCTCACCCCAGGCAGAGGTCCCCAAGTCTCCAAAATAGCCACTCTGAAACAGCGCCCCCTGCCAGCTGCTATCCCAGACAAGCTTTGAAACAAACACAGAAAATAGAGGTTGCTCAAATAAATTTATAAGGTAATATTCAGCAGGTGCTGTAAGGAAAGAGGAGATTTACCTTATAAATTAATTTGAGCAACCTCCATTTTCTGTGTATATATAAGTATATAGTCACTCAACTGAACTAGTAAAGCATACTTGTTTGTATTACAATTATGAAATCATTTAAAAGATAGATAACTCTTTCTGTAGGTGAAATAAAAAATAAAAAATAAAAAAAATGTATAATACGATTGCCAAATGATACCAATGCCTAGTCGGTTGTGGGTACCCTCTTTAAGCAAAAAAAAACACCTTACATGTCCCGGTTCATTTGCCCATGAACCGGGACATGTAAGGTGTTTTTTTACC
>WWET01004763.1:71663-98521 GCA_011038615.1 Limnodynastes dumerilii | reverse complement strand
TGAAATTAGTTACTCCTGGGCTAAACCATGTTGATTTCAGGGGGAGTCAAGTTAATTGTATTCTTTGCATGCAGGGATATATCTTTGAATTGCTTACTGCACACAGATACTGACCAGCGTTACTATCACACTGTTATTTAGACTTGGGATAGGAAACATCACCTCTCAACTCTAATACTGTTTGCAACAGATGAAATATGACTCCCCTGCAATCAACATGGTTTAGCCCAGGAGTAACTAATTTCAAGCACTTACTTAAGTCTGGATCCAGCCCTTTGTCTTCACTTCTGTTTTTATCCTTTTATTAATGTTGTTGTTTTATTCGTAATTCACATGTCCATATCTTTCTTGCATTATGATCTTGTTTTATATGTCTAGTTACAGTGTGCCTGCTCTTAAATGTAATGTTCTACTTTTTTTTTATATCTTGTATTGATATATTTTATTTATATTATTGTTATCAAGTAAAATTTGTTATACATTTGAATGTGCAGCAACAGGATTGAACATTCAATATTTTTTTACTTTATTGGAATGTTGGCAATTTAATAAATTTTGACTTTTTCATATAGTTTTATGTATTCTCCAAATCTTTCATATTTTTAAAAAGTGAATTCTAGTTGTGCTAGAATAGGCAAATACATTGCAGTAAATGACTGGATGACATAACTTTTCCCAAGTTGTATTTCAAAGGATTTTATACTGGCTTTCTTGTATTTGTTTAGGGCAGGGTTGGATTCATGAGGGGTCAATCGATGCATTTGCCCTCCCTCCTTCCCCCAGAAGTGACAGGCACATTTCAAACATTGCTCTCGATCCTCAAGGCACATTGGACCGGATTCACAACTTAGTATTTTTTTTTTACTTACGTGCCTTTTTTGTGCAGGGCTAATGCACACGGGTAGTAAATATTTTACGCTATCTATGTAGCTGTAGTTCACCACGTAGTTGTGAATCCATTCCATTGATATCATTGCAGGATAAAAGAAGAGGCAAAGAAGACACACATAACACAAAATAGAAGACGATTAGAAGGTGTTAAAGTAGAGTAAGGTGTATTGTTAGTAATAACTGTAGGGGTGAGATAAGATGGGAATAGAAAATGATTTATTATTTAAAGGGGATAAGAAACAATGGCTATTGGCTAAAGAGGGTACAGAGAGGGCAGAAGGGTACAGAGAGAACATAGAAGTATTTAGGGAACAATGGCAGACAGATATAAAGGGAACAGTGTGTAGAGGCGTATGGAGGGGACAGCGAGGTGAGGGGTATTAGAGATCAATGGAAAAGAGGTATATAAAGAACAATGAGGAGAGGTAGTAGTGAACCGAGGAAGCAGGTGGTGAGTCTGCAATGGGGCCCTGAGGAGAAACAAAACAAAAGGAAGTCAATGATGGGCTGGATCATCAGTTTAATAACGACATGCGCTTTCTATACAAGATACACATGGTGGGTGGACATTGGAATTTAATCTGTACAGTAATTGCTTGGCTAAGCCCTTATGTATGACTCAGTGTTCTGCATACACAGAAATGCATGATGTGGAATACTTAAGGTAGCTCCCACGAATATCCATTCCACATATAGGAATACAGGGAGACTGCCCTGTTCTCGTATGTGAGGAATTTTGGATACCAATATGTCAGCCTCTGCAATGGAGACTAACATACTCACCAATCCGCCCTTGGCTATTGCAACACACTCACTAAGTGTAGGATTCATTAAATATCAGCTACATACTAAATAAATGTACAAATAATTCATATTTTATCATATAACATTTTGGCAGCATATAAATAATTATCACTGTAATATAGTTTATAACTTATTTTTAAACATGCTAGATATGTTTATAATATTTCCACAATTCAGTCAAATGATTTCTTATAAATACCCCTCTCTTCTTACTTTAAGACTAATTATAATTGGTGGTTTTTGCTACCACCAACAATTCTTGTTTAATATTGATTACTATTTAGAAATTGTATTTTACAATATAGTGAAATTGATCAAGATTAATTGCTTTTTTTTATCATTTAATGTTCTCTGATCACTGTTGGTAAATTATTATAATATTAGTTTTAATATTTGGCACCTAAATGGGTTATCAGAATGACACCCTTTAAAACAAAACAAAAAATTTAGTAGAAATAATACATTTTATTTGATTGGTGTCAGAGTGTGCCCATTAAGAGGATAAGACTGTGCTTCTCATTCCCTGAGCTAGTGCTCAAATTAATTAACCCTACACACCTTAGCACTGTCACTCCAAACCGATCTTTTGTCTGAATCCCCTTCAAATTTATCATTATCAGATTACATAGTGTTTTACAGAGAATATTTCATATTCACATCAGTACTTGCCCCATTGCAGCTGCATTCTAAGTTCCCTAGCACATACACATAAACACACATAGACTATAGTTAATTTGATTAGCAGTAAATTCACCTACCATCAGGTTTTTGGTGTGTGGGAGGAAGCCTTGAGCAACTGGAGGAAACCCACGCAGACATGGGGAGGAGAACACACAGAGAAACTCCACACAGATAAGGCCTAGTCCAATTGAACTCATTTCCTCAGTTCTATGAAATACACATGGTAATCACTGGACCACCATGCTGCCCAAAATTTAATTTCCTCTGTTTTAATTATTGTTATTTTTTTTATATAAGAAATAATTACTTAAAATTGCACAATACACTTTTTGACTGTCATCAAAAAGGGAATTAGGTAAACATATGTGCAGAGGCGTATCTACCCCTTGGCTAGGATGGCACCCAACAGGGGCGCCAGCCAAAGGGGGGTGCCGCCCGGTGATGCCACCATGGCTAAGAGGTAGTATCGCCTACTTGAACCAATTTACCATCCAGCCGCAGTCTGACTGAGTCAGACTGCGGCTGGATGCTAAAATGAGAGCCAGCTTTCCTTACCTTTATAGTCTCATCCCCTCAATCAGCCTGGAAGTGTGTCTGACAGAATGAGCTGATTGGAGGCTGGGTCTTTAAATAGCCAGCTTCCTGAAACAGGGGTTGCTGGTAATAGCTTCTGCTACCTTGGCTGTCTTGCTGTCTAGTTCTGTGCTCTGTCAGTTCTAGTCAGTTTGATTCCTGAGTGCCCTTTCCTTGTTATCCCCTTGTTCTTTCCTCCTGCTCTTCTGCTGATTGCAGTTTACTCCTCTTGCGGTAGATCCAGAACAACGTCCGTGAGTGAATTTACGCTAGCCATTAGCGTAAATTCACACATGAGTACTTACGGCACATGCACACGGCAGATGTTACGCTATGTAAGACATAGGGGCAGTCACATATCAGTGGCGTATCAACTTACAAAGGGGCGTGCCAGCCATATGCCACCAGTATTTATGATTCAAAGGTGGGGGTGAAGCATTTAAATGTACATTATGGGCGTACTTAGCAGCATAGCTACGTGTGTGAAGTCCGTCTGCTAGTGGTTACGCAGCGTACAGTTAAGGTAGGGTATGGAAAGCATAAGGCTCCAAAAATACGTCCATGAGAGGGGTTTGCCGAGGGGAGTGCATCGAAGGTACGCTAGCGTAAGAACGCAGTGTAGTAAAAACGTAGCTCTGGATCTGGCCACCTGTGTTTACTCCTGTGTTCCAGCTCCCTAACTCCCTTTGTGTTCTGTGAGTGCGTGCTACATGTTTCTACAAGTGTGTGCCCTTGTTCATTTACTTTCCATCACAGTGTTTGTGTGTCTGCTCACTGGGTTCTTCATCTTGTTCAGCCCTCTTACACGCACGCATAGCAGCCGCCTCCAGGGGATGCAACCTGCTGGGTGTCCTCCTTCCGAACCTAACCTCACCATCAGAGGCTCTAGTGAATACCAGGCTGCAGTTAGACTCCGCATCCTGGTGAGTGGTTTCCTAACAATATATATCCTGTATACAGACATCGGGGTAGATCTAGAACTACGTTTGCCATACGTTTATTCGCGTAGCGTATTTTAGTGTGCGTGCCTTCTATACACGCCCCTAGGCACACCCCTTGAATGTACGTATTTTGTCAAGATACGCTTTTCAAACCCTGCCTTAACTTTTGGCAATGTGACCGCAGTGATCCGCACATGTACGTATGGGCAACACGTATTTAGGCAGCTAAGCACGCCCATACTGCACACTTTAAATATAAACCCCCGCCTACTTAACGTATTTCAAACGTACTTTGGACTCACATAAAATTGGCACGCCCACATGTAAGTATTTACGTGAATGGCACATACGTTCACAATTACGCTACGTCACTGAGCATATTTTCTATGGTGCACATGCGCATTACTTACCAAAAGGCGATTTTACATCTCCGCCACCCATAAATTCGCTCACAAGCGTTGTTCTGGATCTGGCCCATCATGTCTACTGAATTTGAATTGTAATTTATGGTGGGAAAATTTCATTTTCAAGACGATTATTTAAACCTTAATTTATAGTGACACAAGGAACATTACAAAGTCACAGAACCTTGTATTATGTGCATGAAAATAGCTTAGGTGTTTCTTAAAATTAAGTTTTAAATGCAAATATTTTTAATTGACTTTATTGTGCCATAAAAAATGTACTATGTCATACTATTTAAAATTATATTCTTATAATCTGAAGGGGGTGTAAGCTAAAATATTAAAATAAATTAAGTATATGTGTATAAGAGGAGTCTTTTTATTTAAAAACATCATGGCTTGCTTTAAGGCTTTTCATATAATATGTTGTGACTGTTAGGGTACACCTTATGCATGAATACCAAATGCATTGTGCAATTTCTTGCTTGTTCTTTATCAGAAGGGCTGTGCACTGCCTTATAAATAAAAGTTATAATAAAGCTTTTATTTATTGAGCTTTCTTACTTTGGCAGACCTGACTAAATCAGAGGATGATGGTTTCAAGAAAGTCTGGAGAGTATAATGTCACTATCACACTTCCCTGTGGTGCTGAACTCATATATACATAAAATGATGATCCATTCAGGGCTGGTGCTAGGTCTCTGGGCACCCTAGGCAAAGTTTGGGTCCCCACACCCCATCCACTCTGTATTGCCCTATGACCCCCTCCTGGACAGTGGGTAGAGTAGAGAAAGGTGCCCTGGCAGTCCCCATTTTATGAAATCCTGAGACCACAGCACAGTGGAATGGGGGGTGCCTCTACAGCCGAACTCCCCCCCTATAGTGCTATCATATTGGATCAAGCCTGGGTAACAATGTACTTGTGCCCCTCCATGCTGTTCCCCTTATTCCCCTTGAGCACTAGGTGGCTGTCTAATCTTGCTTAGTGGTAGCGCAGACCCTGGGTCCATTACAGTTGTGACAAAGGAACGGATCAAGATTCAGTGCATTACACCTGGCACGCTTATGTGTAGTTTACACTCACAGCCCGACTTATGCATGCCACATGCTTAAATTGTCTGTCATTATTATTATCAGGCCCATTGTCTTTTGCTCAGGTGTTCCAAAATTTCAGCCAATGCAGAGCCTCAATTATCTGTTCATAGCTGATAGAACTTTTGCTTGTCTGCTTGTCTACATCTTTTCCTTTAAACAACTGCCATCATACCGCTGCCATATATAGAGGAGCAAGCTGACTACTGTAGAATTGGAAGACTATTCATTTAATGTCAAGGCTGATGAGGAGGTAGAAGGCCTACATGTGAATGAGAGCATTAGTTCGGGTAAGAAAACATATTTAATACAGTGATGACTATATTTAATTTTGATGTTACATGTGTTACATTTATTTTTTATGATGAGATATTGTGAAAAGTCGGAGTGTTTTAATAGTTTTTCTAAATATCTAATTTTGTAATAATTCCCTGTTGCTTTATAGCTGTAAGATATATTGTTGTAACCTCTAAGGCAGATAGTGGTAATGGTGATAGGTTTACAGCAGCTATTACAATTTCCTGCATATTATGACAGACTCTCTAACAATTGGTATGCATTATGCTCTGCATCTTCTTCAACATAACACTATTATCATTTAAACTGTTCATCACATAACATGGTCATAAATTTGACTGCCCTATTATCCCATGTGACTAAAGCAGGAGAAAGCCAGTGATTCAGATATTGATAATAATGCCCTTCATATGACCATTAGTACACAAATCAATTACATTTTTTAGTGTAGGAAAGTGAAATATAAGGAATATTTATGAATAAAATTGTCAGCCTTCATCTATTAAAAACAATAGTAAATTAATAAAACAAAAAAAACATTAGCAAATGTCTTTGGGACTTCATTTTCCATTGTTATAGATTTTATCCATAAAATAGAGACATTTGTGGCACTTTACTGAGATCAAACTTTATGCATAGACTTCTATATAGATAATGAATTAAAATGTCATCATATTAAGTGTAAAGATTTAATTTGATATATCAATGTGACTGAAGTGGGATTCTGTTGAAAAAAATATGTTTGGGAGATAAAGCTCTTTCCTCATGCAGTTTACTATAGTTTCCAGGCTTGCTTGACTGGAGAGGAAGATTTCTCTGTAAAGATGTGTTAACTTTGTAATGGTTTCCATGTAATATGGCAATGTTTCCCCAGGTCTCTGTCCTTACAAGCACAAGCATATCAGAAAGGTTCTTTATTGCCAAATTAATTCCATTATAACAGTAAAGTTGATCCATTCTTGATTAGAGTACTGAAAGACTGATTCTTTTGTTTAGACCAATCATTAAACAATTCAGTCAAATGTATGTGATCTGTGTAGATCACCTGTACCATTATTGTATAATTATAGGGTGATGATCAGTTAGATCTAATCAATCTGGACCAGATCAAGATTTCTATTATCGTTACACTCACTCTTGATCTACTATCTACACAAAATAGTCAATAAAATTTGTTTAATATGATATTCCCCCAGTGATTCCATGTTGTTTGGGATTCTGTTGTGAGATTTAAAATATTGAACCTCATCTAGAGCTGTGTTTCCATCTATTTGGTGGAAGCACAGTAGGAATGAGCTCTGCACATACTCAAGCATTATTCAAGGGTGTCTTTAGGCTCTTATACAGATTTCCGAGCTGTCCCCATTTTATGTGTAGACAGCACGGATATGTTAAAGCTGGAGCCTGATAATGTAAGCCTGTACAAGTGAAAAGGGTGTCCTCACATTGTCCACTCAATCTGCTATCAGAAGTTAGGATACAGTGGTGACTTTGTTTCCAATCCTGGTTGAATAATTCAGTTTTTTGTTTTTAAATGATGTGTGTTTTTTTTTTGTTTTTTGTTTATCTAAATAGCATTAGACTTTGGGCCCCAAAGGATCAAAGGAATATAATTAACTGATTGGAGACTTGCCCACATCTGACAAGAGGGGCTAATATTTTTAAGTTGAAGTTGAAACACTGCTGGGTGGTTTATAAAAGGAGGGCTTGGGTTGGGCTTGGTGGGGTTAAGAATAGTATAAATGCTGCTGTTAGGTTGTGTTTTTCCACATTATTGGAAAATTGCTATTGTGCAGTTCTTTTTCTATTTTTATCATCTCTACCTTATACTTATTATCTGTCTTCTCTTTACTTGGCACCTCTTTCTCTGACTGTGTTTCTTTCACCCCTTTCTCCACCATTTTCTTGTCTTCTTCTGCTCTGCTTATATTCTTTACACCTTTGACATATTGCATAAAATCCATACTGTTCTTTCATCCATGACATGGTTATAGAGAGGAGAAGGGTGATTCTGTCAGAAACATTGATTTTATAGCTGAGTCATATGAATATCCATTGAGTCCCTGTCTGTGGGTTCTAATGACTCCAGGTCTCATGGTTCCCCTTCTCTGCTTCCCATATTGGTTAACATTCATAGGCAAAGACATAAGAAACACAGGTTGCTGCACCCTCTCAATGGTCGATCACTCCAGCAATTTTTCATTCTGGTTTTTGCCTTATTCCACCACTGGCATGTCAGCACTGTTGCTTCTTCCCAAACTGGTCCATTTGGTTTTCTTACAATGTTAGCCACACCTCCTGGAGGCACTTAATGTCTTATACTTACATTGCAGGGAAGTTGAGATATAAAGAACTGTGTTCCTGATCCACAGATAACGAGGAAATATGTACGCATGAATTTGCAAATAAAAATGCAATTAAGTGGCAAGTGCACTCTCATGACACTCTTCAGAATCTTTACTGATTTCTAAAATTAAAAACAGGATATGTGTATTGGCGCTGGTAACTAAATGACTTTTAAAAAAACTACTACACTAGTATCAAAAGGGCATTGGTAACTAACAACCTATTTGCAGAAATGCTACGGTAGTGTCCAAAGGGTATGGTCAAAGTTATAATACTTAAATAAGAATTCCAAAAACACTAAACTAAATAACTGGAGTAAGTTAAGCAAAATACATGTAAAAAATTAGAGTCACAACAATTATAATATCTACAATCAAAGAAAGGAACAGAAATCGAAATGACTAAAGATTATAAATAAATTAAACGGCTTAAAATTAAATCAGAGAGTGGCAAATATATAGGGAGACCGCCTGAGCTGTTTCTAGTTCCTTAAAAGGAAACAAAATGATAAAAAAAATACTTTTATTATTCCATTTTAAAAACAATCACAAATAACAATAAAAATAAATAAGGAAACAAAAGTAATAAATGTTCACTTCCCTCAAATTAGTCCCAATAGCGCTGTGGCCGATGTGAGATCTGCAGGTGGTGTAAAAGTCCCGGGAAGCACCAACGACGTACACAGCCTCAGTCCTGGCAGCAGCGATATGAGTAATGGGGTCAACAGTACAGTGCGTATATTTAGGTATGTTATTAAGTGTGATTCCAGTCCTGTGTCTTTAAGAATGCATCATCACAGGATAGACATATGACCAGGAAGAGTAAGTGATTTGTGTGAGAGAGACAAAATCGGTAACAAGCATGAAGTGTCTGTAAGACAGACAACTAGGAGTTTAAATGTGAGGTTCTTTGAACACAAAAAAAATATTGAGAAAAAATGACGTAATCATAGTCTTTTCAGACATATGTGCAAATGCAAGGGGGGTAATTTAAATCATGTGTCAGTGGTAGGGATTGAGCAAGTGGAAAGAACAAGGAGAGGGTGACCAATATAACCAGTTATATAGAAAGGAAGGCGTATTGGACCTTACATATAAGTACATATACACACACACATTAGATGTACTCCAGTGCCACATTCTCTTTATCATTTCTCTATCCCTTTCATCAGCTCCTTCTCCTCTTCATCTTCCTCCATCTCTTCATCTCCAGCTCACCAGTATTCATGTCTCTCCAGTCCCCCAGGATCCCCATCATTTGTCTTAAGGCACCCCAGGATGCCCATCATGTCTTCTTACCCCCCCAGTACTTCCATCATGTGCCACCAGCCCCATCCCCCAGTACACCCTGCCTGACATGCATGTTTATGGTCCTCTAATGTATAAGTTGGCCTGTGTGTGGTAAAGTACAGTATACATTGATCCATGCCAGAACTAAATAGTCATCATTTTTTATTTTTTATTTTACATTAATTATCTGCATTACATTTGCATTGTCTTTGCACATATTTTGAAGTTTTGATACAAATCTTAATATCTATAACTACTACAACTATCTTACTGTTGGAATCAATATCATTTGAGTGTAAAATTCAACATTCTTTTAACCGCAATAGTCTCCTTGTGTCATAAAGAGCAGAAAACATATTTGTACCCACAATACAAAGGAAGCCGAGGCTTAAAGTTAATACTTACTAATGCCGCTGCCAATCAAGTCTGCATGTAAACATGTCCACATCATAGCTGCCAGTCAGAAGCCCATATATATCAAGAAGTGACAGCCAAGCAGCATCAGCAATCATGGCAACCCAAGAAAACAGCTAGTACACAAGAGCCATGTTGTCAGTGTCCATAAAAATATTCACCTAGGCCTTTCAATACATATTCCATGTATTGTGTCCAGAATTCTAGTAACCCCCTCATGTCTCCCTAGTTTTCAATAATCCCCTTGATGTCTCTCCAGCTTCCAATAATCCCCCTCATGTCTCCCCATCTTCCAATAATCCCCATCATGTCTCTCCAGCTTCCAATAACCCTCTCATGTCTACCCATCGTCCATATAATTCTCCTCATGTCTCTTCAGCCTCCAAATAATCCCTCTCATGTCTCTCCTCAGTCTCCAAATAATCCCCCCAATTCTCCCCAGCCTCCTAATAATCTCCCCCATGTCTCCCCAGCCTCCCAATAATCTCTCTTAATCCTCCCTCAATAATGTTTCTTCAGTCTCCCATAGTCCCAATAACCCCCCTCCTTTACTTACCTTACCTTCTTCCTTCCGCTGTACTCCTCGGCGGTGCTCCCTCTCAGCTTTGGATGATGCTGATGTGAGGTCACGCCAGTGTCACACTGAAGAGCTCTGCAGCCGGCGCCTTCAGCTTCAGACAGTGTGGGACAGGACAGGTGGGTGACTAAGTGTGAGTATTGTAGGACTCATGCCCTGATTGCATCCCCATCAGATGGGCATCATTGGTGCCCAGGGCACAAGCCTTACAAAACCCATGTTAATTACGCCACTGCTGAGACCCTTTCCGAGTCTGAGGTGATTAGAGTGGACATATGCAAACTGTGTACCATTAAGTCTATATGGAAAGTTACTTATGAATATAAAAAGTGCCCAAAGTATTTAGCTTACTTCTCTTTCTGTTTTAAGTGACATAGGTGAAACTTTTAAGTTTGTGAGTGTGTATTTTGTATGTTCTAAGCCAGACAGTGGTCCACGGTAGTTTACATTTTCTAATATGCTCAAAATTTTAGTTTTATGATAAAGATATAAGGTACTGGGGATTAAGCGCTCCTATTTGTTTGTTTGCTTAGTGACTTTAAGAGTCTCAAAGTTATTTGCAAATATGCCTACAATGAAATAAAGATGCATAACTATTATAACTGATTAATCATTATTGGTATTGTTATTATAACTTTGATACAACAGGCAATACTTTGGTTGCTTGGACAATAATTATCCCTTAAACATAATTATAACTTTGTGGCATTATTCTTAGGGGTCCAAATCCCTAAAGTGAATAGCTTTTATTTTATTTATGGTGGGACCAGGCCCGGCGACAGGGGGGGACTAGGGGGACAGTTGTGACGGGCCTCATGGTTCAGAGAGGCCCCAGCCGCAGATCACTGCCTGTAATCTCAGGTGCTAGATTTGCAATGTTAAACAGAGCTACAGAGGTTCCCCCCGCTATACAGATTGGCAGCGTTCATATAGGAGAATGTATAAATGCTGCCAATCTGTATAGCGTGGTGCGGGGGGGATGTCCGGCGCCTATCCAGCATGGTGCCTGAATGCACCGCATCCCTTCGCGGAGCGGGTCGCGCCCATGGCCAGCATTGGATAGCTTGGTCATTTGATTCCTAGGACTCTGATTGGTTGGAGCAGGTCATATGATGAGTCCAAGATGGTAGCGCCCATGTAATAGCCTTAGAAGCATGGCAATGGCCAGAAAGGGCAGCAGACAGATAACCCCTAATGTGGTATGTGCCAAGGTTTTTGACAGTTCCTCTTCAAATACTGCCAAAGTTGCCCAAAAAGCTTTGACTACGGTTTCTGGTCCACAATCTCTGGTCCATGAGGGGGTTGAATGAACATTAGCTTGGACTTGATGCACGCTCTCCTCCTGGGCAAATATTGGCATTAAGCCTTTTCCCTCTCTGCCATGAATTGCGCCCTTCTCAAAATGTCACAATGTGCCATCTGGCACAGTGTATAAAGCTGCACCAGGCTATCATTTGCTGTCTGAAACAGCAAAACATCCATAAAACAATGAGCTCTGAGCTACACAGAAGTGATTCGTCAGCCATCAAGGAAAGCAATACAGTTAAAACAGCCACCCTGTACTGACATCATCATTGTGTGCATAAAGTTAAGTTCTCTTTAAATTACATCATTTTTACCAGGCAATAACAGCTCCTCTTTAGAATGATTGACAGTTGCTTGACAGTTGATAGTTGCTTAACAGGGTAGACCCGGGAAATTCATGGCACATTTGAAATGGTCAGACCTGGAAATTTCCAGTTTTTTTTGTATTTTTGACACAGCAATTCGCACAGGTAAAACCTGAGTTTTTCAAGGGTGGTGATGAGAAAGCGGTATAAGGGGTTGGTGGATGGAAGAGGTGGAGGGACATAGGTAATGTATAGTAAGGGTGTGCATAAAATGCAGAAGGATTCTTTGAAATGCAATGAAGTAATTTTTAAATGCATTTAACAGTTGAAGACATGAATGCCTTATAGCAGTTATAAGATAGATACTGGATGCAGTTACTTTTATAAAGTATAATCTAAATTCAGCATATCCAACTAATAGCATCTTACCTATGCACTCTATGGGCCTCATTTACAAAGGACAATTTGATACAAATTGCCCTAAATTGCGTGATTTGAGCCTCTGAACTCACATTGCGGTATTCAGAAAGGCTCAAATCGCGTGATTTCAGTGTGAAAAAAAAAACGCCATGGCAAACATCGCCGGACAGAAATCGTCCAGATGTTTGCCATTGAAAAATTAGAAGAGAAAAAAAATTGGTGAAGAAATCGCCTTTAGTGTGATTTAAAAACAGAAAAAAAAAAATCGCAGTTAGAGAGGTGAGATTTGCGGGTGATGTGCCGTCCCGGACCAGCAAAAACTCATGTCAATAGACTTGACATGTGTTTTTGTGTGTGTAAAAAATTAAGTGCTGCATGGCTGAAAGCCTTAACCATGCTGTGCTGATAGAACTACAAGTCTCAGCATTGCTTAGCCTTGTAGTTCTATCAGCGTCAGCATGGTTAGACTTCTAACCATGCGGCGCTGTGTGTATAAAAAAATACAGTGTACAATAAACATACTGATATACATTACAATGTGTCCCTGTTAAATAAACATTTTCCCTGACCAATATTAACCCCTAATGTGTTAACTTACCTCCGGTGGTCCGTGTCCTATACTAAGTGTAGTGTCATATAGTGTGTGGTGTAAAAAAAATAATAAAAGTTTTTATCACTCACTGTTTGCTGTCCTCTGTCTTGGGAAGACTTCCTAGATATGAAGAATCTTCTTCTGTTGGTTGAAGTCCTGGCGTTGACTTGCTTGAAGTGGGCTCCCCGGTCTTCAGCTCCGGCTCCTCTGCCTCTTCTGGTCAGCACTGACTGGCTCCTCCTCTGCTTCTTTGCTGCTCCTAATGACCATTCGGTCACTAGGGGGCAGCCTTTTATTTAAATGATGACGTCAGAGGCCTTGTAGTTCTATCAGCACAGCATGGCTAAGTCTTTCAGCCATGCAGCACTTATTATAATTTTTTTTTACTCACGCGAGTTGCTGCAATTTTTTAAAGGGCTAAATCGCGGTGGTTTTCAATAGAAAAACACAGTGATTTAGCCCTTTAAAAATCGCAGCAACTCGTGTGATTTGATTTAAATTGCGGTAAAATGGCATCTTTGTGAATACCGCAATTTAAACCAAAAAATCGTGGGAAAATCACCACGAGGTAGAACGATTTGAAATCACAGTCTCAAATCGTTTTTTGTAAATGAGGCCCTATGACCCTGATTCAGAGTCTGAAAATAAGAGAGTAAAGATACACCTGGGCAAAACCATGTTGATTTCAGGGGAGTCAAATTGCATCTGTTGGAAACACTATTATAGCTGAGAGGTGATGTTTCTCAGCCCAAGTCTAAATAAAAATGTAAAAGTGAAGCTGGTCACTATCTGTGTGCAATAAGCAAAAGGGAAACATTTTCCCTGCATGCACAAAATAAAATTAATTTCCCCCCGAAATCTAATGGTTTTGCCCAGGTGTAATTTCCTCTTATTTTCAGATGCTGAATCTGGTGCTTAATGTCAATTTTAGTACTTGAGATAGCAGTAAATATGACTGGTTTCTTGTTGGCTTTCTCTCACATTTTCTTTTAAAATGCTAATGCTATTTTCTACCTTCCAGCTTTCCTGAAATGTACCAGACACTCACCACCTAATGCATTTCGCCTCCACAGAGACTTGAAAATAGAACACGGTTTGCAACTCTCCCAGAATATCCAGGATACTCCTGAAATTCAGGCATTTCTCTCGGTATTGCTGGCAAATCCCCCACAATCCCAATTGCCACAGCATTAGTAAGGATAGGGGGAACTGGGTTATTCAATTTGCATCAAGCCTTGCTCCATCCCTAGTAAAAGCATGAATTGAAGCTTTGACATGCAGGGGGTTTAATGCAAATTATGGAATTGGGGAGCCATCGACTGCTTAATAATGCTGTTTTAAAGCAGTCATGTATCTCCCATTCAGGATATCCTGGAGTGAAGTAAACAAAAGTCAGCAGGTATACCTTTAAAATATTCTGATATGCTGCCAACTATATTTGAGCATGAAAAAAAAGTTTATTATGTACTTTAAAATCCATTATAATAAAGGTGTCAGTTATATATCTATTTACAAATAGTAAAAGTCTATAAAATATACAAGAGTAAACAAGCCAATCAGGACCAGAATTTAACATCTCTTTTTAAAACAAAAGGAAGTCTTTACTCAGACAAAATATTGATATATGTTTAATAAGTATGCAATATAGCAATACAGCGGGAATTGTCTTGTCTGAGTGATGTCATAAATGCATGTAAAATGTCAGGGTTCAAAATAACCAGGGACAGTGTTCACACTTAGGCATACATTCCTTATGGATGTGGGTTGGCAGTCAGAATGGCCCTTACACGAAAGGAACGTTTTCTACCAGCCAATTTCGAATTGCACCTGTTTGCATTTACCTATAAATTGATTGAGCAACTTCCATTTCAATTCTCCGTTGATCAGCCAAACCCTGTGCAATAAAATGGCCATTTTATTGCACAGGGTTTGGCTGATCCACTTGCTGAGTTCGAGATTAAAACAGAAACTGCACACTTAATCATTTGAAAGCGCAGATATACCTTACTATCAACGGAGAATTGACTTTGTCTCATTTACCCGTATATTCAACGTGGCTACCTGACAGTGGTTGTTTGACGATTAATACCACCTGCAGTCTGCACAGGACCACAACTCCCCGTGGAGGGGGGTAGTGTTGACCGTGCAAAAACCTGTCATTGGGATTCTGTCACCACCTATACAAATGGACCACCAGCGGTAATTATATCTTTACTTCTCCAGCCTGCCTATATTCATTTTCATATGTGGATCTCAACTTACCTCTACTTTTAAACACTTGATGCTCTAATAGACTGTTCATATCAATAAGGGTGATAGACAATTCAATTTGATCCTTAATTTTTTTTCCTTGTTTCTACTTTGTACCTATCCAAGAGAGTTGAGGACCCCAAAAATATTATTGTACAATGCCCCAAGATTTCTGTTGCTGGGTTTGCCATCACCCCCTATGGTCAATTTCTATTAGTGTGGTTATTTGATGGTTTTACTTAATCCTTCGTGTTATTTTATTTATTTATTTAACCGATTCATGGGGGGGGGGGGGCCCAAAAAAAATTGAGTGTGACGGGCCCCAAGATTTCTGTTGCCGGCCCTGGGTGGGACACCAAGATACTCAAACAATACATTAAAGAAAATAATCCCAAGAGGACTCAGACTCATTAAGATTCCAACATATAACTGCAATAACAAAAAATTAATGGTAGAATGGAACAATATTCTAGACTGCTGTTCTTTAAAACTAATGGATTTTATAATCAAACAAAGGGAAAAGGAACTAGAATTCCTTGAAAAAGAAATTCTTAAACTAGACAACAATATAGAGGCTTATAAAAAATGATCCCAACTATGAAATCCTGGAAAATACAATAGCCAGTAAATTGTATAAAATAGAACAAGAAACCAAAAATACTAAAATAAACAAGTTAAAAAGGGACAGAAGAGATTTTACAGAAAGAGATGCGGAACAACCTATCCAAAGTGTTAATAACAGAAAGAGAAAAGTGTTTAACTCAACAGAAACCCTTTACACTAAACTTAACATGGCATATTAACAATATATGAAATTGATAAAGAATCAATACAACCAAAAACTAAAAGACAAAAAGTAGACGACAGTAGGAATCCAGAATTAAATATAAGAACTTTACCAACATCAAAAACATATGTCCAAATAGTGAGGTAATCATTCATGAAAGGAAGATAGTGAAAAAAGAAACAGAGAGTCAAACAAAACAGTATGTCACAAAACAACTCAGATGTACCTTTATCAATTTTGATCAACATGACAACACATGATGAAACAATAGAAATACAACCTATACAAAAAGGTGAATCTACACAACAAACAGCAAATAAAAATGTGAGGAAAGAGAAAGACACACAAAAAAAACAGGGGTAATGGCAGCATCATCCCTAGTAATTCATCAACCATAGAAATCATAGAATAAATACAAGAAGCAGAGAGGGAGGGAAAGAACACAAGGGCATTAACACAAATTATACAAAATATCAATAGAGAGGAATCACAACCTGAAAACCAAACAAATATACCAGAACCCCCAAATACCAAAGTAGAAGAGGAACCAATAAACTCTAGTCAAGAAACCGCAACATCAGGAGGAACGGAAACATTCCCATCTTTTTTAGACCTAACCCCCATACCAACAGCACTACCACCTTTATCACCAGTAGTACATATGCTGAAACCATCACTAATGGAAATAGTCACTATATGTCAATACACCAAATCAAAAACCTAAACAACACAAAACACAACAGTACTCCAAACCCAGAACAAGGGACCAGAGGAACCAATAAATCAAGGGAAACACAATCAAAGATGCACAAGAAACACAAACAAAAGAAGTACATCACTAGAAGAAGAAAAAGAGGAGGGAAATATAACAAAGAGAACAACAAAAAATCAGAAACAGAAATAACATCAGAAAAAGAAATAGGTAAATTTAACCTAAGTGACTACACATTGACTGATTCTCAAAGAAGTCTTCTTAGAAAGGAACTCAAATTCTCACCAGACAACGAGATAGAAAGCTTCAACACCTTCATAGACGTACAAAAGTTTATACGAAAAATAATTCTAACACACCAATCTAAAATTTAAATCTACATTTTTCCCAACATACATGAAAGGAGATTTAGGTTCAACTTTTCAGAAGCTAATTGAAAATGACAATGAACAAATGTGCAAAGGAGAGCAGAAAAAACAAAGTCAGAAAAATTTGAAAAAGACCCTAATAGAGCTGTTCCAAAACAATGAAATTATAATCAAGGCATCCGATAAAGGGGTTGGGGGCGGACTGTTATTCTCAACAAACCAGATTACATGGAAGAAGACATATGAATTACTTAAAATTGACCCCACAGCAACATTCAAAGAGGACTTAGAAACCCTACTAAAAGAAGGAAAAGAAATTGGTATCCTAAACAAACATGAGTATGTAGACAAGAAATTTACAATGATCCCTACGTTTTATTACCTGCCTAAACTACACAAAGACCCTATAAAACCACCAGGAAGGCCGATTATATCTGGCATAAACTCCATGACAAGCAGTTTATCCGAGTACATAGATAAGTTCCTACAAACAGTACAAAAACAGAAATCCTACTTAAAATATACAACTCATATTTTACAACATTTAAAAAACATCAAGTGGTATGAAAACCTCATACTCGCCACCTGTGACATAAAGTCACTATATACAGTAATTGACCATGCCCAAGGTAAAGAAGCCACTAATCAACTCCATACTAAAGACAGTATTCTCACAAACTTCAAATTGATTTCATCATAAAAGGAATATCATTCATCTTAACACACAACTTCTTTTGGTTTGAAGACAATTTCTATCTACAGACTAGAGGAACCGCTATGGGGACTAGGTTTGCACCGAGCTATGCAAACTTATTTATGAGTTACTAGGAAGAAACCCATGTATATTGCCATTCTAGATTTGGCATAAACCTAGTCCTCGTGAAACACTTTATAGATGACATTATAATCATCTGGAGAGAGCCAGAGGAAACATTAAATGAGTTTCTAGAACATTTAAACATCAACAACCTCAATTTAAAAGTCATCTGTACAGCTAGCCACAAAAGTGTGACATTTCTTGATCTAGAGATCAAACGCACTTTAAAACTGTCGACTGTAACAGTTATATACTAGCGACTAGCAATCACAATTCCATGTGGCTGGAGAATATCCCGAAAGGGCAGTTTACTAGATTGAGGAGAAACTGCACCCAGAAAGATATGTATTCATCCAACAAGGGAACAAATTTAAAAAAGTTTTTTTGACAAAAAATATGACAGGAACATAGTAGAGAGGGCCTCTACTAAGTAGGAGATAAGGACATAGAGACCCTTTTGGAATACAACAAAAAGGTGGAGCTCAATGACAAGAACTTATCAGTACCCTTTATTACAGCGTACTCATAAACAGCAGTGAAAATAAAGATTGTGGACAATGTATGGCCTGCAAAACAACAAATAGTAGAAGCACAAAACCAATAAAGGAATTTAAGGGGAACTTGTCAACTACAAGATCAAGACACAAATGATATGTAACAGTACGAATGTCATATACCTTATTAAATGTGCTTGTGGTTTGAGTTACATATGTAGGACTACCAGGAAAATCAAAATCAGAATACAAGAACACATAAGGAACATCAAAAAAGGAGAGAAAAACCACAGTCTGTCAGACTACTATAGAGTAGCATTTAACCAAGACCCCTCCACACTCCAATTCTTTGCAATTGATAAAGTAAATAAAAACTGTAGAGGTGGTGATTTGAACAAAAAACTCAACCAACGAGAATCAAAATGGATATATACCCTAAAAACCCAGGCCCCAGAGGGGCTCAATATTGATTTTGAACTGGCCTCTTTCCTGTAAAAAATCCAGACCCAATTGTGTATAATATCTAACACTGAAATTTAAGTATGATTCAATAGTGCCTTATTGAGGGATCCTAGAACATAAGTACCTATCTTAAAACTAAGCAATGAAACTCCCTTTATTGAAGAGCTTCAATAGCAATACAATTAAAATAACAAAGTTTTTGTGACACATCAAATAACTCTGTAGACTAAAAATCTGGTATTGTTACACGCTGCATATGGCAGCAGCGTGTAATCATGTCTCTGTACTTTAGCTGGGTACTCCGTTCCTGATTTCCCCTGCAGCATTTCTCCCTGCTAGGGAACCTGCTTAATCATCCAGCAGCTGGATTACCTTAGCCTTCTTGTCATGTGCTATTGGCAGCCAATGGGGTTGTGACTCTCCCTTTAATTAGCTGCCACCTGTTTACCTCTCTACTGGTCATAGCTTCCAGCTTCTAGCTTCCAGTTTCTGCTCATTGCTTCAAGCTTCCTGATCCAGTGTCTCAGTCTGTCCTGTCTGCAGTTCGTGATTACGAACTTCCAACATGACCCCCTCCATTTAGTACATAATACTCTGCTCCTGCTCTTCCTTCCTAATCTCTGATTGCAGTCACCTGTGTTACACACCTTTCTATTCAAATAACTAGTATAACACAGGTGACTGCAATCATTTTAAGAAGGAAGAGCAGAAGCAGAGTATTATGTACCGAATGGAGGGGGTCATGTTGGAGGGTCTGCAGTACCTACATCTCTGCTCCTACAATCCTGCAAACCTGACCTGTCTACATTGCATTGTTGCACCACTGATCCCAGCAGTACCTGCATATCTAATATTGCTATCCTGCAAACCTGACCTGTCTACATTGCATCGTTGCACCACTGATCCCAGCAGTGCCTGCATCTCTGCTCCTGCAAACCTGACCTGTCTGCCTTACATTGCTGCTCCACTGATCCCAGCATTGCCTGCATCTCGGCTCCTGCAGACCTGCAAACCTGACCTGTCTGTCTTGCATCGCTGCACCACTGATCCCAGCAGTGCCTAACATCAAGTTCAAGTTTTACCTCCCTGTTGCATTCCAGTTAAGTCTGCCTAGTATCTGGTTCAAGCCACTGTTGCTACACAGTTTTACCTGCCTGTTGCATTCCAGTCAAGTCTGTCTAGTATCTGGTTCATGCTACTATTGCTTCACAGTTTATCTTGCCTGTTATTTGTTTATTTGATATAAAAATTTTAAAATAGTTACAATTTCTCAACATCTATTAATTATGTATGTTGAATAATAAGAACAAATAAGAAGATTGACAAAATGAAGATTTTACTTATAATTGTTGTTTATTTTATTCTATATTTTATTAAATTTTAACAAAAAGTAAAATTAATGATAAACAATGCAATCACCCTATTTAAACAAAAATAAAAAATAAAATAATGGGTAATAGCAATATCTATACCTTGTGAAGGATAAACAACCTAGTTTATTTAAAATCTTAAGGAAATGTAAATAAAAATGGTACTTCTTTATTTTTGCGGCCCCCTGCTGCAGAGGCTACTGGCTACGCTACTTACGTATTATTATTTTTTTCTCCAGCAGAGGGCGCGCGCGCGCGCACACACACGCTCCGCCGGTGCTGCTGCTGCTGCAGCTGTGGTGTGTGTGTGTGTGTCTGTCCCCGGGACACACACACACACCCACCACATGTGTGTGTCTCCGTCCCCAATGTCCCGTCCGTTCGTCCCTTCGTGTCCCCAATGCCGTGTCATTGTCCAGCCTCCAGAGGCTCCCGCCGCCGCCAAACAGTCCGTCCCGGTCCCCGTCTGTCTCCCTCGCCCCCCTTTGTGTCCCAGCATTGCCTGTGCTGCCCCCAGAGAGAGAGAGGGAGAATTGGGGGAAAAAAAATAAAAAATTGCGTAACTTACGGGGATAGCGGGGATACGTAAGTTACGTAGCGGGGGCCGCAAAAATAAAGAAGTACCAATTCCCTGCCCGTTCGTCCCCTTTGTGTCCTCAATGCCGTGTCATTGTCCGGCCTCCAGAGGCTCCCGCCGCCGCCGCCGCCAAACAGTCCATCCCGGTCCCCGTTCGTCTCCCCCTCTCCCCCTTTGTGTCCCAACATTGCCCGTGCTGCCCCCAGAGAGAGAGAGAGAGAGGGAGAGGGAGAATTGGAGAGAAAAAAAAATAAATATTGCGTAACTTACGGGGATAGCGGGGATACGTAAGTTACGTAGCGGGGGCCGCAAAAATAAAGAAGTACCATAAAAATTCCCTGCAGTGAAACAATTAAACACCTATAACAATTGCAATTATTTAAAACTTGTAATCTGTTTGCAACCTTTTAAAAGGATACTACATATTCAGCCAGGTTTTACTGGACTTTATCATGCCTGATAAGATCGATTTATACTGAATTTGAATTAAACCTGTTTATGTTTTTTACTATTGGTCCAAATAGTAATGCCCATTACCTATATATACCATGCATTGAGACTAAAAAATTACATCCCGAGGAATTCTATTGAGATGAAACATTGGTGGACATTATATTTTGTTACATCTGCCTGTATAACACAAGAACCAGCCCCAGATTGCCACATCAGAGGCCTCCGGTTCATTTTAAATGCACTTTTGTTTTTCACTTTTGTGAGTATCTATACCACTTAAATCTTCAAATAAATGTGTTAATGCACTTAGATGGCGTATTTTTCTCCCTCTCTATAACACCCAACCGGAGTACTCTGTACCACCCCCCTTTCCTCCCGTGACGGCCCGGAGCCAAGGCGAAGGTGCAGCCCAGGTGAAAGGAGGAGTTCCACATCTGCAGAGGAAGCGGGAACTGAGGTGAACGAGAGGAGACCATCAGCATCTTAAATCATCTGGACACAGAGGAAGATATAGCCGGTACAGCCGACAGCAACACCAGCAGGACGAAGCAAATAACTGACACCTCACTACGATCTCCAGGAACTGGTGAGATTGTTCTTTATTTACTTTCTTAAACTGTGACTAATATACACCTATTCATCGATCACTGGAACTTTGGTTAAAGTTTATGCAGCACTATAAGGACAACCTACAGCATACCAGCGCAATGCTAATTGACATAAAGAAAATTTACACTTTATTAAGAAGACATGTACTTTTATACATATCAGCGCTCCAAATTAAATAACAGCTATTCACTTTAGGGATTTGGCCCCCTAAAAATAATGCCACAAAGTTATAATTATATTTAAGGGATAATTATTTTTCAGAAAATTGATTAATACTTATAGGTTAGAAATATAAATTAAATCAAATTAAAAGGATTTGGCCCCTATAAAATAGCGCAGCAAAGTTTAGTATCCCGTGCAGGATACTATAACTTCCCGACTTTCAATCCATAAATGTGGGTCTGGGGGACCATATATTACTTTGCATCTGCAGCAAGTTTTACAAGGGACCACGCACCTAGTGCTGGGAATACTATAGACTTTATCTGGGCAGGTTGTGTGGTCTCAGGTAACTGGGCAGATGCTGTGGCCACAGCTGGGATAGTAGGGTAAGAATTCTCCTCTGGGTCGACAGGCACATCAAACTCTAAGGCAGGACAAGAGTTCCCCTCTGGGACAACAGAATAAGACTCAGGACCGGATTCAGAGATCCGTTTTCACGTGGAGTTGCGTGCGTATTTTTAGGATCGGATCAACTTGCGCATGTGTAGTAACTTTATTTACGCTATTTACATAGATTTTACACACGGAAGTCCATTAGGCACTTACTTGTGAATAGCACTTATGGACATGCGTGCGGAGGGGCGTGGTTGAAATCCGTACGTTCCAAATGACGTGAGACAGGGCGGGGGAATGCATTTAAATGGGTATTTGAGGGAGTGGTTAGATAGATACGCATGTACGTACCTTGACATACACCCATAACAACACACATAGACATAAGGGTGCCTAATGGCACTCGTAAGTCAACGACAACCCGTCAGTGTAAGGGGAGTGTCCTGAGTGTTGCCTTGCTACGTGCGTGCATATAATTGCGTACCTTTAAAAAAACGGATCTTTGAATATGGTCCTCTCTCTCTCTGGGATGGCAAGGCTGAAGTCCCACTCTGGAATGGAAAGGCTGGAGTTACCTTTTGGGATGGCAAGGCTAGAGTGCCGCTCAGGTTGATGCGGGGCTTCTTATGCAAGTTTTCAAGTTGGTTTTTGACCACCATTAGGGGTCACTATTTTTAGATTGCCAGCGGAACTCTAAGTCTGCAAGGCAGCTTACACAGGTTGTTTTGCTTAAGATGTGTGTGGTCCCAAAAAAGACTTCTATGAAGTTCCAATTAATACAACATTTGTCCTTTCCTGAGGGTTGTTCTCTGATGCCTATGGTCCTGCGAAATGGTCGTTCGTGTGCCAGTCATTTGACTGGGCACTGGAGATTGTGGGGTGTTGTGGTAACATTGATGGCCAAGCTAGATATCTTTTTGCTTACTTCCATTGCATCCAGAGTCATTTTCTTTAATAGGTTTTCATTTTTTTTTGTTGACCGCTGTCAATGAGAATAATTCTGCTCCTTTTTGCACTTTTGTGTGCTAATTGGTGCGGTCCACAAACATTTGACATACTATTTGGATGATTTTCTATTCATTGGTCTTGCCCATACTGTTAACTGTGATCAGGTTTTTATTTCAATGTAGGCTTTTCTTTGACATTTTGGAGTGCCAGTTGCAGCAAACAAGATGGAGGATCCTACAACCTGCTTCTCGTGCCTGGGTATTAAGCTTGATAAGCTGGTGTGATCCTGTTTTCTGTCTTTGGAAAAAGTGTCAATATTGCAGTCTATGTTGTAAAAAATAAAAGTTGAATTTCCGCATTATTATAATTATATCAATTGGTTAAGGTAACAAAAAAAAATGTAAAAAATGTAAATGGTTAAACTCCCAAAACTCCTTTAGCCAAGAGAAGATTTAAAATTGTCCAGAAATATCTTTATCTATAGGAGTAGGCAATCTTGAAATCATTACTTTGGATTTCCTTCCTGCTGGTCACATGTTGGAAATGTCTCTGTTTTAGGAATGCCAAGATCATTCTGATATGTATACCTAAATAATCCTTTAAAGTAGCTTAATAAAACTATAGAATAAATCAGTATCTAAATCCAATCAATTGTACAATAATACATGATATTTATATATCTAATGTTAGTACATTGACTTTATCCAGAATTACTTTTTAGCAGTTGTTTGACCTTTGTGGGCATCATGGATCTATTTTGCAGAAGATTAAGTTTTCCTAATTTCACCTATAGGGTAATCTTGGGCGGAAATTTTTGCAGGCATTTGGAGAGGGCTACCACGGGGGGTAAAATCATTGCATCATTTTGTGCATTTAGGGACATACAGAAAGACATGAGGATTTGGATTAACTTGCTCTCAAAATTTTATGGTATGCGCATTTCACTCCCCTCTCTCTGTCAGGCAGAAAGCATGCGGGAGTCAGGATCCAGTCCTATTTCTCCCCAGTAAAGGAAAACATTTTCAAACAAAATGCAAATTTAATGTGCTGATTAGAATAATACTCATGAAACAATAACGTGTATTTCTACATATTCAACAGTTTTCTAAATAAATATTCTAAATAAATATGTGAAAGAACTACCTGCTTTTTTAAAAGACACTACCTTAGTTTACAAACCCTGACAGATGTCACTTTGTCTGAAGATTGTATATGGGTTACAGTAGACATACACTCATTATATATGTCAATAGACCATAAAAAAGGAGTAGAATCTGTTTTTGAATTTCTAAATGAGGATTTCAATATGGAAACTAAACAAAAGATTTTTATATATAATCTTATTAATTTTATTCTTTCACATAACTATTTTAAATTCTTGGAGAAATTTTACTTACAGTTATGCGGCACAGCTATGGGCACAATTTTTGCTCCCAGTTTTACTAATTTGCATATGGGCAGTTAGGAGAGTCATTTTATTTGTAATACTAATCATTTTAATAATTTTATTTATTATTATAAACGGTATATAGATGACATTTTAATAGTTTGGAAAGGCCCAGCTGAGATTTTAAATAATTTATTATCCTATATTAATGCTAATGACTATAATTTAAAATTTACATCTAACATATCTAAAGATAAAGTAGAATATTTAGATTTAGTCCTGTACCATGAGGGAAATACATTTTTGACCAAAAATTATATTAAAGATGTTGATGTTGAAATATCTATCTGCATTATTCTAGTGGTCATTTTAAAAAAGTGGAGGAATAACATCCCGTTTTCTCAATTCTGTTGCATCAAAAGGAATTACAGTGAAGTAGACTCCTGAACAGAACAACTAGATATGTATGCTGAATGTTTCAAAGAAAGAGAAAACCCAGCTAGTCTTATTAATCAAGCCAAAAAGAGGGCGGAAGAAACCGAAAGACAATTGCTTTTACAGTATAAAGATAAAACAACAAGTGAAAACCCTGTTTAATTCATCACACAATATAATTGTGCAGAGAATCTAATTAGGAAATATCTAGAGAAACACTGGAAAGTCCTGATCATAGACACGGTATTAAGCAAAATACTCCCAGAGAAAAATAAAATAGTTTTTCATAAGGCAAGGAATCTAAAAGACATCCAAGTACCCAGTAACATATTGACCAGACCTACCAACACACATAATGATCCAAGGGGTAACAAATGTGTTGGGTCCTTTAGATGCTTACAATGTATAATCTGCAAATATGTGGATAAAAACAGTAAGACCTTTACCAATTTTAATAAAACTAAGGAATTTAAAATTAAAGACTTCATGAATTGTTCCACCACCTCAATCATATATATATTAGAATGTCCTTGTAAAAAGAAATATGTTGGGAAAACTAAACTAAATATTAGACTTAGAATACAAGAACATATCAGGAACATAAGAAATAATGTCATTAGTCACTCTGCATCTGAGCACTTTTTTTACCATCATAATGCGGACCCTACAGGTTTAACATTTAAGATGATTGAACTAGTTTCCATAGGTGACAGGGGAGGTAATCTGCCTAAAAAATTATCACAGGGAGAAATGACATAAATTTATGAACTGAACACATTGATTTCTACGGGCCTGAATGAGAACTATGAGATTGCTCCTCTTTTTTAGAGTGCTTCTGTTATTTTTAGTGTAGTTACTATATTTATTTTATTAATTTTAAGTCATTCTCTAACACCTAGTTCTCATATTATGAATTTATGGTTTTATGTGTGGTAAGGTCAAATTATTATATTTTGTTTTTATCTGCCCCCTATATATATTTTTTCTATTTAATATTTTTAATGTTTTTATATTATTCATTTTACTTATGTTGAAATATCTTCTTTGTTGTACAGTGCATCCGAAAAGTATTCACAGCGCTTTAGTTTTTCACAGTGCATCAACAAAATATTGCCCAAAGGCTGTGAATACTTATGTACATGAGATTTCTTTGTTTTTTGATTTTTAATATATTAGAAAAAATCTCCTAAAAACTTTTTTACAATTGTCATTATGTGGTATTGTGTGTAGAGTTTTGAGGGAAAAAATTAATTTATTCCATTTTGGAATAAGGCTGTAACATAATAAAATGTGGAAAAAGAGGCGTAACTAGTATGGGTTTTGTAGGGCATATTCCCTAGGCGTAGATGGCTTTGGAGGCGCCATCAGGTCACATACCCTACAAAACCCACACAAAAAGAAAGAAAATGAAAGAATAAACTCCTCTTACCTTACTCTCTGCGTCTGAGAACAACTGCAACAAGGCGCGGCAACCTCCAATCAGTGTTCAGCCGGACAGCACCGGCCTATAGAACACACTGTGAGATTAGCTCACTCTCGCAGTGTGTCATGTGACCGGCGCTGTCCGACTGAACGCTGAGGGGAGGATGCCGCGCCGTGCTGCAGTTCCTCTCAGACGAAGAGAGTAAGGTAAGAGGGGCTTATTCTTTCTTTTTCTGGAGGGGGGGGGGGTCACCATTTAAACAGTACTAAATAGTTTTTTA
>WWET01004763.1:56639-71546 GCA_011038615.1 Limnodynastes dumerilii | reverse complement strand
ATATAATAAATTTATTATTTAGGAACTAGTTTATATATTTCTCACATTATTTGTGTACCACTAGGTTATAGTATATCCCACTATCTTCTTAGGCCCTTTTTTAAATATTATATTATTATTATTATTATTTTTTTTTTAAGTATTGCATTTTATTCTATTAGTTAGTGCTCCCAATCATGGTATTTAAGGTGATATCAATTTTGTAGTTGGTTATTGCATTAATAACTTTAATATGTCCCTTGAAATATATTCCGGTATATGTAAACACAGTACAGCTAGATGTGAGTGTCCAATCAGCTGTTTACTGTGTCGTCAGCTGGGCACACGCCCAAGCCCTGTTTTTGCTGTCTGAGCTTGTGATAAGGATTGAACACTGATCAGGCTAGGGTTCTATTTGAAAGTAAATGGCAACTAGTGCAATTAGTATATCTATCAATAAGCATTGTAGCTCTGATAATTCTGAGTTTCTGTGTTTGGGGAATTTAGGCTTTCTGTTATTTCCCAGTCTGTTTGCCTTCCAGAGAGCATGAGTGCCCCTTAAAGAAAAAGGTGTGTTTTTAGGCTATTTAAATCCATGTAGTTTGTTTGTCTTGCCTTTTAATACTGCATATCTCCCTGATGAAGTCCTCTGGTAAAATCCCTGGATGAAACATGTTGGATACATTTGCCTGAGTGGTGTGATATACTGTATCTTGACACAGATATTCAGATAAGCTTGCTTTTCATTTGTTAGGGCTGCTGCCGCTACTCACGTGCGGCCAGCTGCCCCGATACTCGCTCCGGTCCCAGGCATTTCTGCAGCGTGTACACTGCACCGCGGCCTCCGGGGGACTTCCCCTTCCGATGCCTTGCATGGCAACGGCGTCCTGGAAACCAGTTACACGTGGACGCCGCTGCCGCAGGCAGGCAGCCCATGTGTTTAGAATGAATGATATTTACCTTCTGCCGTTCTGTAGGCTGTCCGCTCCCTTAGCCTATCAGGGCTGCCCAGCACTTATTTAAGGCGCTTCCTCTCATTTCTCAGCGCCGGTTATAGAGTCTGTTTTTCAGCCACTGTAGCCTGCTCTTGCTCTGTCTGTTTGCCTAGTGCCCTGTGCCTAGTGATTTCTGCGTGTCCCAGCCTGTCCTTGCCTTTGCCTGCCCAGTTAACCCTTTTGCCTCCAGTTCCCCTTGTTCTCCCACCTCATTGTTTTTTCCAGCCTGTTTTGCCTCCCAGCCTCTCCCGTGTGACTGTAAGTGTTCACCCCTTCGGGGATCCCTCTGGTTGATTGTGAGTGTGACTGTCCCTGTTCGTCTAGTTTGTCATTTAGTCTCGTCCTGTGACCCTCTTAGTCAGCAGTCTCGCGTTTGGTGTTTTTTGTAAGTTTGTTCCCGGTAAGTACCTACTTACCGGTTCTGCTCCTGCTTGTTCGTTGTTTCTCAGTCCTCTTGGGGTTCACTTGTGTGGTGTCTTCCTTTCATTTCTATCAGGTCCTAGTTCTACGGAATACGACCATGCCCCTGGGGGGGCACAGTCCATCCCCACCACTAGGGGCTCTGGTGAAGAATCCCCGGGTGGTTACGAGTCTGATCCGTAAGCTTGCCTGGCACTTCCGTGGGATCTTTTTGAGGTCACTCCGGTACTTCGCAGGTAAACCCGGGGTACCTCTCCTGGGCCACTCCGGTTCCTCAGGGGTAAAATTCCGGAGTGCCATAACATCATTGATTTTATGCACGCATATATTTATACTTTTATTGTTAATAAATTTGTGTAAAATACTACACCAGATTGCGCTCTCTCTCTCTATGTATCTTCTCCCTATTGGATGTATCTGATGAGAACCTTAATGTTAAAGAGGTCCAGGCCTACAGTAAAGATACTTTTGAAAATGCTATCTGGTATCTGTCATCTGGTACGCATATATCTTTCACCATTTGTATCATTCACCAGAAATATCGAGCATGTGCACTTATTATTTATTAAGAAATTACTACACCATAGGCACCTCCTGGTTGTCTCTTCACATTTCTTCTATGGGAACACACAGACATCCTACTGGAACGGCAGCCCCTGAATAATCGGGACCACCTTCACTTTAATTGTTTGAATATTTTATATCTTTGGATTCTTTTATTTTTATTTATTATTCATTATCTATTGTAATACTTATATTCTGTGGACTTTATATATTTATATATTTACTATTCTTTTTTAATTTATATGTATGTGAGTAATTGCAATCTGTGACTCTCTAGATCTTGTGTGTCTCCGCATTCTTTGCTTTGGGACTTTAATTTCAGGCACATGGAAAAATAAGAAAACATATAGTTTGACTATACTGCTTTTTTTTATCCAAAAGTAGAAAGAGATAAATAAATGTGAAGATCATCCATAATTATGCTGCTATTTTTTCAGTTTTCCATGGTGCTAATATATGAATTAATGGTTACTGGAATATCTACTGTTCCTCTGTTAAGTTTCATTTAAGGCTTTATGTTTACATTTAACTTTTAATGGCATGGTACTGTACCATATTAATTTACAATATATAAGCAGAAATAGCTTTTAACTTTTTAAATTTGGTATTCTGTGCATTATTCCCTTGCTTATTCACATTTCTGTTTGACCTTTTCAGTATTAATTAATTAATTAATTAATTCATTAATTAATCTGGATAAAACTCCATTAAAATACTCTTCTCATCAGCAAATAAAATTAAAACAGGACTCATCAAATCAGTAGTATATTAGTAACTACATACAAGCCTACAGTTCTACTAATCAAGACCTTTTAAATATTCTAGTATGAAATAGCCAATCCTAACTGATCTGTGGCAATAAGATTTTTTGATCTGGCTCTAGACAGAACTATAAAAACTAGATAATTAACTTTAAAAAGGTCAAATATTTCAAATGAGAATAACACACTTTAAGAGAATGATATTAACAACTTACAAAATCACATATCTAATGAAAGCAATCAAGCTTTCCTCATTTTAATTAGTATTTTATGGTATATATTAATGAATAGAAAATATTATCTTGCAAAAAGAAAATGTCTTAAAGCCTTCTGACCAATTTCAAAAATACAGTTCTGTGTTTATACTGTAAAAGTCACTTAAAAAAAAATATTATTAATGTTTTGTTTAGTAAGAAAGATGTTCTTTTAAAAGGTTTTCTTTTTTAAAAAATATATTGCAATGTAATTAATGATACAGCTACCTTGTTTTATGAACTAATAATCCAGATGTCTTTCCAGGATAAACGACTTTGTCCTTGGCTTTCTTTATGCACCTTGAAATGTGTAATTGCTAATAAAACCATGCTGTTATTGCTTTAATAAAATATTGTTAGTGTCCACTGATGTAAAGCAAGTATGTTGTATTTTGTCCCCATCCCACTCACTTCAAAAGTTTATATAGGGAATTACAAAACAACAAATTGTAAATTGGGAGCCATACAATGTTATAATGTATACAAAAGGTGCAACAGAAGCGGTTTGGTGATGTAAATCTTTTATAAGAATGTTTTACATAGAGAGAAAGCATTTTGTATCTCTAGGCATTGCAAAATGTGTCTTGTCCTCAATGTTGTATCTACTACAAAAGAAAAGCAATGCATGAACACTGTGAAGTTTAATAGCATAAACAAATCTCTCTGTGGAATGGTATGCTCAGAGTTATTTTTTAGTAAAAGTTTTTACAGAAACCAATTTTATTATCATATTTATAAGCAAAAATCTGGATGCACTTACCGACCAACATTTAAAAGGTAGCTTTTGAATTTCAAACATTGAAATAAAAAAAATGGCTTTGTCACTCTGTTTGTTCAAGACAAAGACATCAATTTACTAAGCAAAGAGAGAGAGAGAGAGAGAGAGAGAGAGAGAGAGAGAGAGAGAGAGAAAGTGTAAGGGAAAATACTGCTGTTTACTATGTAATTTCCCACACACTGCTTTATGTTAAAAGAGCACAATGCAGAAGAAGTGACTGATTAATCTAGCAAAAGTACCAAAAATCACCTACTAACCCCAACAACAAAGGGACTGCTTGAAAGTGCACTCCTAATCATGAACAGCTCGGTTACAGGACAATAAAAACAATACATTTTATTAGAACATCATTAAAACATACAGGTTAGTAAATTAGGCGAAATAAAACTTTGCCCATAACAAATATATAGCACCATATTTTAGTATAACACACTTTGGGCCTGATCCAGACCTACGCCCGCCGTCGCTGAAAAGCCAATCTGCGCATGCGCCAGGCAGATGTTGCCCGGCGTCGCTACGGCAACGCCCAATCGTGGATCGGGCGTCCGTAGCAGCGCCGTAGGGATGCTAGAGGGAACGTCCCCCAGCGTCTATACATTCAGGTTAGTGTTGGTGGGCGGGGGGAGATAGTTTAATGAGTTAAAGTCTGATGATGTCCTAAATACCACCTTGGACACATACATACTGATATATTGGGAGAAACTTTTCAGATCTATGGGCAAAGGAACCAAGTGGTAAGAATAAGTGTAAGATACTAACTCCTATAGCATTTTCGAAAACTCACAATGCAAATCTCCAAGATTTACAAGCATTTATTTTGGAAAAAAACATTGGACCGGAACATGCTATGTGCACCTCTGAATTGCCCGTAATAAAAATGGGCTTTTAAAAAAGAAAAAAAAATGCAGTTGGAGCCGCAATAGCTTTGACCACAATTAACCGCAGTTTTTTTGGGGGTAATTTTTTTAATCATTAAAAAAATTATAATATAACATAGCCACCCCGCCTCCCGCTGCCACCCCACCACCACTATAACAAAATAAATAAATAATACAGGCCCAAAAGTGTGTAGAACTACAAGCACCAGCATGCCCATGGGTGCCAAAGGATGCTGGCACTTGGAGGACAACAAACGCCAGCATGCCCTGCTAGCCAGGGCCTGGCATAAAAATGCTCCATAGTAAAACTAATAAAGGGTAGGGCCGGCCACTCTAATATAAAAGTATAAAAAAAATAAAAAATAAAAAATGTAAAAAAAAAATACTTACCTGCTGGGGGGGGGGTCCAGTCTTCTAAGCTTTTAATCCTGGGCGTAGTGGCAAAAAGAAAAAAAAACCTTTTGGCATGTCGCAACTTTTGTCCTGCAAGCATGACATCCTGGTGCTAATGACAGTTCTATGTCAAATTAAAAAATATAAAAGTATAAAAAAAATAAAAAATAAAAAATTTAAAAAAAAAATACTTACCTGCTCTGCTGGGGGTCCAGTCTTCTAAGCTTTTAATCCTGGGCGTAGTGGCAAAAAGAAAAAAAAACCTTTTGGCATGTCGCAACTTTTGTCCTGCAAGCATGACATCCTGGTGCTAATGACAGTTCTATGTCAAATTAGAAATAAAAATATAACCAGGAAAGAAATGGAGGCCATGAAAAATCTCCAGAAAAAGAAGGAGATAGTGATGAAATCTGCTGACAAGGGTGAGGGAATCATGGTCCTAGGGGTCTATTTACTAAGCGTGATTTTTTCATTGAAAATCAAATCGCAGCGTCTCGCCGCGATTTTTATGCAATTTTCAGCGTGAATTCACGGAATTCACAAAGCTGCGATTTTAATGCGATTTTTTCAAACTCTCACAAGATGCTGTGAGTTTGAAAGGGGTAAATCGCAGTGCTTTTCTATTGAGAAGAACCGCGATTTATCCCTGACAAAATCACGGCAACTCGCGTGAGTTTAAAAAAATCTTCCCTTGCAGCATGCTTGAAAGCCTTAGGCATGCTGGCCCTGATTCAGAGATTGAAAATAAGAACCTAAACTTACACCTGGGCTAAACCATGTTGATTTCAGGGGAGTCAAATTTCGTTTGTTGCAACAGTATTATAGTTAAAAGGTGTTTCCCAGCTCAAGTCTAATTAGCAGTTTAAAAGTGAAGCTGATCAGGTATCTGTGTGCAGTAAGTAAAAGCAAAGCATTTACAATCTGGCCTCTGACGTCATCATTTAAATAAAAGGCTGCCCTCTAGTGACCGAATAGTCATTAGGAGCAGCACCGAAGCTGAGGAGGAGCCAGTGAGCGCCGTGTCAAGAGCAGAAGAGCCGGAGCTGAAAACGGGGAGCCCACTTCAATTAACTGGAATGAATACTTCAATCAGCCTAAGAAGATTCAACACTTCAAGCAACTATTCCCAAGAAAGATGACCGCAAACGGTGAGTTAAAAAGATTTTTATTACTATTTTACACATGACACTATACATCGCATTACACTTAGCATAGGACACGGGACCAACGGAGGTAAGTGGACACATTAGGGGGTAATATTAGTTAGGGAAAAGGTTTTTTTTTACATGTACACATGGTAATGTTTATTGTCATTTTTTCTGCGCACACTAATTTTTTTTTTACATACAGCTCACAGCGCAGCATGTTTAAAAACCTTAGCATTCTGATGCTGATATAGCTACATGGTTAAGCAATGCTTAGCCATGTAGTTCTATCAGCACAGCATGCCCAAGGCTTTCAAGCATGCTGCGGTAATTTTTGACACACAGGAAAACACATGTCAACTAGATTGACATGTGTTTTCCTGGCTCACAGGGAGAATTGCCACTAACTCGCCTCTAGCCAAGGGCGATTTGGTAAACGGTGAGTTAATGGCGATTTGACTGCGAGTTTGTCAAATCGACCTTTATGAATGCTGTGAGTTGTATACCTAACAGAGAAAAAATCACAGTCGCAAATTTTAGGGGCTGCGATTTTCCAGAAAGCTAAACTCACGTGAGTTTAGCTTTTGTGAATATGGTGATTTCAATCTCACAGCAAACTCATGTGAGTTTAGGCGAGATTTTCCTAAATCACCCTTTGTAAATAGAACCCCTAGAGTCTGATAAATATAAGGCTGAAATAGCTAGACAAATACAGGACTCTAGAACTTACAAAAAATTAACAGGAGAAATACGTCTGAACCAGAACTGATTTTCTCCAGTGTATAGTGCGAAGGATCCATTACTAGAACAATATACAGAGAAAGGAGTAAATAATCGCACCACACTTCACTACATGTGAGAATAAAACCACAAAAATTGGAGGTGCTGCCGTGCGGTTTATGTCTGTAAATCACAAAAAAAGAGAAAGAATGGAGCCATGCAAGGTGACCCCTAGAACCGCCGGCGCACAAAACCTACATCCATAAAGTAGAATAACCCTTCATTCTTACTTACAAGGAGATTTAAAGATAAGTCACAGAGTTAAATATAAAAATTATGTTTTTTTATTGAGTACATTTAAAAATTGGGTAATATCCCTTTAAGAAGCGAAATATCAACATCCATATAATACCCTATGCTACACAAATCCTAGAAGCAATATTAACAAGGGGGGTAAGTCTAAATCTCCCTGACCATCAAGGCAGCTTGCAGTAATAAACAGTAATCAAATACACTCAGTTGAATGAAAGGAAAAACACAATATGCAATAACTTGTGTAGAGGGGGGTTCAGAGACGTTATTTATCCGGCTGACGTTCACATGCAGGTCCGTGTTGCTCCGGCAGTGTGTGGCAGGAAAAGTACCGTCCTATGCTAATCCTGGATGAGACTAAGCCCTAAACAGGAAATCTAATGGTCTCATGACCGTGCTTCGTGCACAGGAGCTACCACATGGCTGGAAACTCCGACGTACATTTCACTAATGAGCTTTGTCAAGGAGGGCAGCTGTCAGGTGGAATCAGTTGTAGTCTTTAACTGTTTCCTCCGCCGATCGGATGCCCGTAATCACGGCACCTGTGCTAAAGCTGGAACTTATAAACTGGCTATAAGAAGACTTCTGAACCTTATAATGAGACTAATAGGTGATGCCATATGATACCTTGAATAGAAAAAATATGGTATTAGTAAAGTCTTAGCATAAATACATAACTACCAGTAAATGAATTGGATCATGCAAAATGTGATAATTTTATTATTTGAATCTCTGCCAGCTATAGTTCCAGCGCAGAATGAAGGGATTTTTGGACATAGAAAAAATTGCAGCTAAAATTACCCCAAACCCTGCCTGAAAACACCTGGGCCAAATAGTGACAAAGGACAACTCTAAAATTACATCATGATAGTGCCCACCCTCTCTCCACCCTAAGAGGTATACCCCGTGGTGAGTACCTGAGACTCAGATGCATGGTCTGATGAGACAACGTTCAAGAATAGGGCTAACAAATTGAGAGAAAGACTACTACAGAGAGGCTATCAGCTCCAGGCGCTTAAGTCAGCTTTCCATCACGCACTTAGAACACCAAGAACTGACCTTATTTTCCCAAAGGACCCAAAATCACAAACCCAGCGGGTACATTTTATTGGCACTTATTGTGCCCAGGTGCCATCAATCATACACATTCTAAAAAAGCATGTACACATCCTTAAAACAGATGAGGATTTCAACCAGGGACTTGGAGGGCAGATTAGCATGTGCTGGCATAGAGCCAAGAATATCAAAGACAGTTTAGTGCACAGTCACCTGACAACTGGCGGTAACACCTCCGTGTCTGCCTCCAAGGGCTGCCACCCATGCGGTAAATGTAAGGTATTGGTCTCCTAATCTCTAAAATCAAGGAAATTGATGACAAAGTAAGTAAGTACCACTTTTGCCACCTGCGATACCACCCACGTGATCTATTGTTTTGAATGTCCGTGTGGGCTAAGATATGTGGGTAAATACGATCTGCAAATTTAAGACATGCCTGATGAAACATCTTAACACCATTAAAAATAGCCCAATAGTTTGCCAAAAAATTAAACCTCTAATGCCTGTTGCAAGGACTTTTTTTTAAAACATAATGCTAGTCCAGTGGCCCAAACTCTATATGACAGTGACTGAAGCTTCTCTTACTGCTGCCATTGTTGCTGCTCTGATACATAAAGAGTGAGTTCTAAGGTACACCATCAATATGAGCTAACTAGACAGGACACCCTTTAGGAAACATTGCATAATACTGAGTGCTCAGGGTCACTGGACAGACCAGACTGTTGACATGAATCTGCAAAGTGACCCAACAACCTCCACCCCCTCCATCTCACCTGATTCATCTTACTACTGTGTATTTGGAATTGTAAAGTGGATGACAACAAACTCACACTAGAAGCCAGATATGCAGAGGACATTACTGAACTAAGAACTAACTGCAATTTCATTAATATGGAAAGAGGGATGGCCCACAAACACACTAGACATGTATGACTTCAACTTACCTTGGGCATACAATCCCAAAATGTACTTGTGAAGGCAAGTGCTCTCATGACCACCCTCGCTGTATTTGTGACTCTGAATGATGTCCATTCTGCCCACGTGGTCTTATACAGTATAACCCTAAAGTGAGTTATATCAAAGAATGGATGGACACATTTTTTTATTCCAGAATGACTACCTGCAAATTAATGCAGTGTCTGAAGCAAGCTCATGGAAACTGGCCCAATGTTGCACTTTAAAATTAACACTGAATTCTAAACAATGCCAAACTAAGTGTCTAAGTAAAAATACCACTGAGCGGGAACGAGCACCCTTTCAATAAATTTTATGAACCATGCTGAAGTGATCGTACATAAAATAAAAAAAAATCTGCCCATAGCTCGACTGCAACAAATGGAAAAAGCTCCAATAATAACAGGTTGTGTGTCAGCCCTGATGATATCCATTGCAAAGGCTACAAGGAGGCACACAAATACTTATCAAGGTATATCTTGGTTTGAAGTCGCAATTCCCAATTGCAAATGGGCGAGTACAGCCAAAAATCCATTAAAGATCTGAAGGAAATTGACTAAGATTTATGTTAGCTCTTATGGCCATAGACACCTAAACGAGCAAGGCTTGTTAAACTTGACATTACCCCCTAAAAGGGTTGAAGGGTAATATTAGGTGAAGCTAGAATGTTGTCTATATTTCTAAGTAACTGTAACATTTTTTCATCAGGAAGTCAGCATTAACCAACACACAGTCAATCTCTATACCCAAGTATGAGAGGCATAAAAATGACCTTCAGTCTTTTCTGCTACTACCCATGCTCCCAGTGAATAGAATAGAGCCCAGACTGAAAAAAACATGTCTCTGCATTTGTTGGCCTGTGTGTTAAAAAATCATCAAGGTAATGCAATACCACAGAGTGGCTGTGGCACCATGCACCAGTGTAAGAATGTGCTGAATGATTGAAAATATGCAGATGACAAAAGGTACCTCATGGGCAGGCACTTGTCAATGAAATATGCAGTAGACATGTGAATGCCCATAAAGGGAAAAAACCTTTAGGTAAAGGGGAAACAGATAAAAGGCTGACTCAATGTCAGTCTTTAACATGAGTGTGCCCTGCCTAAATTATGAATAAAATCGATCGCGTCATCAAAAGACTGGTAAGTGACGCTTGCATAGGCTTTAGGAATATTGTTGCTAACCAATGAAACCTGGGGAAACAACATGTTGCATTCATCTAATTTTTTCCAGGCTTTTATTAGGAACCACTCCAATTGGAGAGACCACCAGGTTAGGTAGGGGTGGTGATGGAAAAGGTCCAGTTATCCTACCTGCAGCTAGTTCCTTTGGTAATTTCATTCTGAGCTCTATAGGAGATTATAAAGTATATTTTAAATTCCAGGGCAGAACACTAGACACTGCTCTTTAAATTGGGAGGCGGAATCCATCTCTGAATTCCAAGAAGTTCACCACTCACCTATCTGGGTATCTAGAAAGGTACCTGTTCAGAGTTCAAATGTTGATAGGTGACCTAGCATTGTCTAGGCCTAGACTGAGTTGGAGAATGGGAAGCAGCTGAGGGGTATGAGGCCTTGTTACATTCTTTAATTGTGTGGTTACCACCTCATCGCGCACATAAGTTGTTATAAATATAGAATTTGCCACAATGAGGAAAGGGGGTACTCCTTGGCACTGCTTTCCCTGAAACCTTTGACTTAAAGTAGACATTGTAACTTGTAATCAAAGTGATACATACTTATGTCCCATCTGAAGTCCAGTTTTTGTTACAAAATACCTCATCTTAGGTGCACCTCACTGTACCTTTTAAACAGACATAGGTAAATGTTGTAAACTAAATGGAAGTAACTGAACACCTCCCTAACTTAAATCAGTCCGGAAATAAGGTAGCAATTGGGATTTTGCATTATTCCTAACCTGCGCATTCTTTCTGCTGGGTTGCCTTAAGGTACTTTTTGCCTTCCAGTGCTTGACTGCTATGTCTGCATAGTGGTAAAAAGTGCACTGGAAATGGCAATACCTTAAACGTCAACTGATTCCAGCTGCTTCTTGCAACTCTTAAAGTGACTTTACTCCTCTGAGTCACAAGCTTGAGATTACCCATCACTGGGATCCCTTACAGGTGTGTAGGACAGTGGGCTAGAAGCTGCCTACATTGGCCTATGTTGCCACACTCTTGCCCTGAAGCCTATACCCTGACTTAGCCCCAATTGCAGGGTATTGGTAACAGTCTGGGGGATTGTGGCACAATTTTAACCTGGTGACCCACCAAAAGGCAGGCAAAAAAGATTAAAAGGGAAGAAAAACATGTGAAAATGGGAAGATTAAAGAAATAAATAAAATATAAGAAAAATATTGCTAAGAAAACTATAAATTTAGAAAAGAATAAGGTAAAAGGAGATATAGATAGGAATTAGAAATAGAACAGACAATTTATACATTTAAGGAATACTTATCTGTTTAATATATTCTCTCCAGGTCCAAATTTAAACTGACAAAATAGGACCACCCACAACAGTTGTCCTCTTTCATAGGGATGCCCCACCCAGTCACTTCCCGCAAGCCACGACCAGGGAGTTTCAATTTCTTTGGGCTTAGACAGCCTTCTCTTTCTCTTTACTCAAGTACTAACTTTGTTTTGTTTTAGCTGCAGGAATTATACAGTAAGTGAGAAGACACAGTGATCAGTGACCACAACGGAAGAGGCAAGAAAATCTGTCTTAGTCTAAACTCAGCAATATTTTTTTTATGTGTGTAATTTCTAACTATACAAGGTACATTTTCTACCAGTAGATTACTTATTAAATATAAAACATTAATAACAACTTATCTAACATTAGCATTAATGTTTAAAAAATATTAACACTCATACAAAATGATAGTTAGACATACATCCCTTTACACATTGTTCTGGATGCAACCTAAAGAGAGACTTTTTTATATTCAATTAACGACACAATTGAGTTTTACATTAGTCATATGGAACTACAGCACTAGTATATACAGTCTAATTAGTAAAGCAAAGAACTCAGCGGGGATCAACAGAGCAGAATCTGATGTTTATTCTATTGAAACTGTTTAAGAAGTAGTAGCACTTTTTAAAAACTATATACTTAAGAAAAACAAATTATAGATATTCTCTAAATAAATTCAGAGCATAAAAGAACAATATATTGTTAACATAAAGGTTTCACTTTGCTCGCTATTTAAATTTAAACAATATTTAACGTACAGTTGTCCATACCTTTCTTCCTTACTTTGTGTGTGGAAATTTTTTTTTTTCTGCATGCATGAATTTAGGAAAATAACAGGATTATTTTGAGATTTATGGCAATGATGATTTTTTTGCATAATTATAATCATCTATATAATTAACAGCCTGATGCATAAATAAATTTGTGCTATTTTTATTCAAAATAAAGTAGGTTATTTAAACATTACTGGATTACATTGATTCATAAAATCTTTCTAAAATCTTTTGCCTAATGTGCCCTTTTAAGGCTAGAAATCATTGGGTCCAATACAAATGAAATAAAACTGAAAGAATACAGGACTGACTGATAAGGAAATCATAATATAATATAATAATTTAATAGATGAATTCACTAACAAACAACCAAATAGCTATGAAATTCATTCTAATTTTCTTGATCACATATAAAACAATATTAAACAATATTAAAAATGAGGCATTATTATTAATATACACTTACACAATACTCAGAAACAAACATAATATATAAGCTCATAGAAAACGTACATGTACGTTACAAGTTGTATTGTAAATGGAATTAACTACTGCAAAACTTTGTCTTGTATATAGGGAGGGAAGTAAAGGAACGTTAGGGACCCATAGAAAGTGCCCAAAGTTCAAGGCACTGAATAGGGTGAGAGGTGCCACTACTCTTTTACATCAGTTAGCAGTTGATTACTTCCTGTACGGGGAATGCCCAGTAGCTGATGTTGGTTCCAGATTCCATTTATATTGAAAGTTTGCAGCTGTTTAATTAATTGGTTTTAAGTTCTAATCTTAAACTTAACAGTATATATTCAGAGTAAAAGAGATCTCAACAATATAAATAATGTCAAACTAGCAGCAAAATGAACAAATATTTTAAAAGTTTTTAAGCCACTTGGTTGTACACAATAATGAATAACCTTCCATCATTTAACAGAACAATAAGTCAAAAGCATAGTATAATAAAATCTTATTCTATTATATAAATACACAATGACGCACATGGGGCCCTTTCTCTCTTCCCACTACACACACCAAAACAAATCCTTTCTCCATTCCATATTGCAATATATACAAAAAAGACCCTCTTACTCATGTTTTAAGTCTTAATTTATACCAATTGTTTAAAATTACAATGTGCTACATAATATCCTGTTGTTATGTAAAAAAAAGTAATACATTATTTTCTCATACAGACTTTATATGATAAATGTTACTTTACAAAAGTGGCCCTAATCCAGATCTGTGTGTATGTCAGCTGTGACATATTTCTATGTGATTTTCTAGTGTGCATGCTCAGAACCGATACTGACCAAAATGACATTTGGAAAAGTTTTATTTCATTATCATCATATTTTCATGCCAAACACTCAAGCATTACAAAATAATTTAATCATTGTATATTGCACCCTCTAAAATGATAAGTAAGAAAGGTAATTTATGAGGTATGTTTTTATTTATTGTTTAATTATAATTTTTGTAAATAAAAATATGGATTTTTTAAAATAAATTAATTAATAATGGGTTGTAATTGAACTTTGTTATTGAAATATGTGAAATCAAAATCTGATTATAATGTAAAGGTTGACTAATGCAATCCAGAAGTGCACATAATATCAGTTACACCTATAAACACACATGAGAATGATCCAGAAGTGCAAATATGCTGAATAACGTATTTCTGTGTTTTGACATAATTGCATGCTATACACATAAGTGACATATTTGCAGCACATCTTTGGACGTATTTAAATTATTGAGTGCAATTGCACTGTTATTCAGATCTGAAAGCATTTATGAGATATGGGTGAATGTGGAATAGTACATATGTCACGCAAATATGTCACATTTTGTGTATAAATTTGTCTTTAGACAAAAATGCAGTTTTGTTTATTTTTAAATAATATACCAAGAAAACTAGAAATAAATCTCTTTTTTCCCACCCTACATAGTAAAAACATGTTTGCATAAAGTAATTTCACTTACCTTTGTATTGCTGTCATGTATCCTCAGATTTACAGATCTTACAGAACAGCAACATGTCTCACATAACTGTTTTGCACTTCCTCCAGGTTGCAATACCTTAAAATTCTGCATACATTTATCCCCCTACTCCAGTAGAATGACATAGTATGACAGAGAAACAGAGACCCAAGGCACATAAGTACACTAAAACTGAAAGGCACATAAGTACACTAAAACTGAGAACAAGTCAACAAATACTACTGTCCAGGGGAGATAGCTAAAGTCAATAACAAAAGTAAAAAAGTAAATCCTAAATAACAGATAAGATAAGAGGAAATAGGGTGGGAGGATAACAACACCTAGGTGAGGGGCAAATATACAAGGAAATTAGATGACAAAAAGAGTCAATAAGTTCTCAAATGGGGGGGAGTATTACAGTGAGCCAGGGTGTGTACAATAAAAATGAGAAAACCATGGTTCCCACACTTTGTGGAA
>WWET01004763.1:41850-56597 GCA_011038615.1 Limnodynastes dumerilii | reverse complement strand
ATAGAGTTGTGCAAAAGGCTGGTGATATTTTCCATGGATGCAAAATACCATATTTTATTAACAGTAGCATTCACCGATAGCATAGATGGGATCTTTCATTCTTTTGCAATCTGACGTTTGTCTGCAGTACAAATGTTAAACAGGGTTAAAGTGTGGGTTTGGTAAGCTTATGAGAGGGTTTGCATAAGAGAAAAGATAGAGGGTCTTTTACCAGTCTCATCTTGAGTTTCTGAAAAGTCAGGGTATGGATCTCATTCCAAAATCTGATACAAAAAGACACTATCACCTTGCTCCACATAGCCTCAAACTCGTATCTGAGGATTGAGAAAATAGGCAACATAACTTAGAAGGGGAAAGGTACCACCTAGTGTAGATTTTATAAGCATTTTCTCTAATGGCCCTGTTGATTTAGATTTTTGATGTGTCAGATGAGTGACCATCCCTCCTCACCAACAGAGATCCCAAGGTCTGTTCCCATTCTGACTCAAATAATGGGGAGGGCGGCAGGTGGGGTAATTGTTGCAGCATACAACAGAGATATGGGGCTGGATCCAGACCTTGTTAAGTGCATGAAATTAGTTACTCAAGGGCTAAACCATGTTGATTGCATGTTGATTGTTGACTGCAAACAGTATTAGAGTTGAGAGGTGATGTTTCCTATCCCAAGTCTAAATAACAGTGTGATAGTAAAGCTGGTCAGTATCTGTGTGCAATAAGCAATTTAAAGATATATCCCTGAATGCAAAGAAAACAATTAACTTGGCTCCCCCTGAAATTAACATGGTTTAGCCCTTGAGTAACTAAGTTCATGTACTTAACAAGGTCTGGATCCAGCCCATGGTCCTCTTCTACTAGAACTGTATAAACAAGGTAACAAAAATTATACAAAGAATGTGAACCAAGTGTGTCTGGAACAAATACAACAATCGGTGGAGGACATTTATTTAAATAGTGTTTTTCGTCCAGGACCAGGAGACATAAAGAGAGTGCCATTTAGTAAGGTCTTGTTTTATATCTCACATAAGAGGAGGATAACTGGCTTGAAAGAGTTGGTTATAGTGTTAGATAGTGCTAGATAGCAGATCTCCAGGGGTCTCCATAAAAAGTTAAAACTTAGTTCCAATAAGTTAACAGTTAGTGGGGGAGATGGAGAGTGAGAGCCTCAAACTTAAAATTATCGACTTTATATCCTGACATTGCACCATGAGTGTTTAATTATTAATCATTTTCCACCTGCTTAACCTGAACAAATAGGACTTCCTTTCCCTCCGTTTTTACTGGTCATTAGTAGTTATTATCATGAGTTACTGGTGAGTATATGCACTTTGATTTCCTGCCTGTTACCATCTTGTGCCTTATATTCCAACTGCCTTCTGTCTGTATGTATTTATGTTCCTTGAATCCTTTTGGTTGTTTCTTGTACTCTTGGCTATAGCCTTCTTTGTTGTTTAGACTTCTGTTTATATTCACTCTTGTATTTTTTTATTCAGTTTATCTCTGTACCCCAGCAGCTAGTGTTTCCAGTTACTCCTGCTTCACGTCTGGTACTCCCTCTGATTCCTGTTTGTATATGTACTCTGTAGTATTTATAGCCTTTGGCTTATCTAGTAATAGACATAGACAAAGTGATGGCAGATAAGAGCCACATGGCCCATCCAGTCTGCCCATTTGTTTATTCAAAACTATACTGACCCTAGACCCTATTTACCCGCAATTTAGTTTACAATTTAGGATATCCTTATATTTAAAGCATGCTTAAACTCTTCTACTGTATTGGCCTCAACAACCTCAAATGGGAAGCTATTCCACTTATCTATCACCCTTTCAGTGAAGTAATTTTTCCGCACATTTCCTCTGAATCTATCACCCTCCAGGTTATATTCATTCCCTCGTGTTCTATTACACCTCTTCCTTTGAAAAAGCCGGTCACAACCCTTGATGTATTTGAAAGCTGCTATCATCTCCCCATCTCCCTTCTCTGCTCCAAGCTATACATGTTTAGTTCCTCTAGCCTTTCTTGGTATGATTTGTTACACAGGCCATGGACCTTTTTAGTTGCTCTTAGTCTTATTACCTGTGTTGTATATGTATTCTTATTCTTATTCTTGTTCCTAGTTTACTATTCTCCTGTTTCTGTATTACCTTATGTGCACTAATAAAACATTGCTAATATATTCACTCATGTCTGGTTTTTAGTGCTTAGCTACATCTGGAGCTGCCTTCCAGAGATTGTGACCTGCTTGGTGTCCTGCCGCACAATTATTTAATTATTTTCCATTATACTTATTACAGTTGGTGCTCTATCATAGGGATTTCCTTTTCTCTCTTTTCTTGTTTTGGTTATATATACCATCTCGGGTGGTAGCACAACCCTAGATAACAGAAACTTTAATGAAAAATTAAGATTATGAAAGGATTTGATTGATACAATTATTAGATAAATAATGATCAAATTGTGAGTGCGGTCCACTACATTTATTCTCTCTTATTTGTTTATTCTACCAATCTGTTTGGTCTTCTGGACCTGCACCAAGCTATTGAAAAAAGTTTCAAAACAACTGTATCATTAAATGATTTCTAACAAAGAACCTTTCTTCTTTTCCTATTAATTAAATCAATTAAATAAGCAACACATCCAACTTCAGCATTGGCAATGAGTTACAATTAAGACAACAAAGATGGGGTAATAATTTGTTTAATCCCTTTCAAGAATCTATTAGATCAAATCCATCGGGGGCCCCCAACTGGATATTGGACTTATTAAACTTAAAAAACCATTTGATGGATCAAACTAAGAAATATTTGAATAAAACAAGTCTGGACTGTTACCTCAAAAATGAGATGATACCAAGAGGCCTCTGCCCCAAAGTTTTTCCAGCATACAGTCTGGCAAATGAGGATCTAAAGAAAGACTGGGAAATGTTTAAAGGAATTGATGGTTATACTAATGAAACATGACCAGTTAGTTATTGAACAACGTTCTCTGGAGAGTAACAGAATTACAGAAAAACTCAAACGTTTTGAATTACAAGAAGAATTTTAACAAAAATTTAAAGAACAGAAAAAACAGATTGATGACTATGAACAACTTATAATAAACAAGAAAAGAGAAAAATTTCAAAGGGTTAAAGGGTTAAAAAGAGACTAAATGATGAACAATGCTATAACACAATGAACTTTAAAAAACAATATGACATTCTTATCAAAGAAGCATATGATACGGGCACCATTAACAAACATATGAATATTTAAAAGTTCCACACTCAAAGAGATCAAATAGTGTATCTTTTCATTACTATACTCTCTATGATGTCCATATGTAATTACAGTTGCAGGAGACATGGCCGACGCATAGCAGTTTATTGCACGCTTCCATTACATCATGAACGGCAGTCCACAACCGCGGGAGAGATGAAGGCTCCCTATTTACTATAGGCTCATTTATTAGTAGGCTGATGACTGTTTTGCTTATTTTCCACACTATTGAATCCATTTCGTGGAATTGAAAGCTCATAGCTGAGGGAGAGAATCCGGGCTTTCCATTTACTACGGGCATGCTCTCAGCAGCCGAGTGAAAGGGGAAACTCACTGATTGGTGTTTTCTTGCGGACACTAATTGGCCACATTGCTTCAAATCCCCATGGGAAGGGGATGAACTTACTGCCTTGACAAAGCCAGCATGAGCGAAACGCGCATTGGGGCTGAGCCCTGCACACTCTGACAGGTCATGTATTCCATATGGTCTCATATTTGAGATCACATATTTGATTGTGATTTGGGGATTGCTTTTTCTGCCCATGTTTATCAAAAGGCTGCTTCTTTCAGATATCTAATATTCAATCAAGTGACTGATATTATGAAGAAACTTATGGAGCAGCACAAATATGGACAGGTATACTCAATAGTTAAAGTTATGATATTTACTGAATACTGCAAATAATTATAAATTACAGTGGAGTGGTCACCTAATATGATTTCTTATACCTTCTGATTATGAAAATTACTAATAACACAGATCAACATTAACATATTATTATGTAACCCTGCAGGACTATCTATGAGATGTGATATAAATGATAAAAAATTTGGTATCTTGTGAAAATGCATATTAGCACCATTATTTAAATGGCAGGATTATTTATGAGATATGATCTAAATGAGCATGCATATTTAGGGTATGAAAATGCCCACTTTTTTTAAATAAAAAAATATATTTCCTTACATTGGTAAATCCATTGACTGTTGGTATTTTGCGAAAATGCATATTTTTCAGAATTACCTAGGAGATGGGATATAAATGAGGAATACTTATGAGATATGATATAAATAAGTCTATACATTTAGGGTATGGAAATGTCTATTCTTTGATATTTAACAACACTAGCCCATACCAGTAAAATCTTTGGATCATTGGTATTTTTTTTGTGAGATTATTTAACTATTGGCAAAATATACTATCATCTAATCTTGCTATGAGATGTGATATAAATGAGTATATATATTTAGGGTATGGAAATGCTTAAATTTGATACTGAATATCGCCTGCTCAGAGTAACAAACCATTAAATTATTGGTATCTTGTGAAAATTCATATTAGTACTACCATTTAATTTGCAGGATTACTTATGAGATGTGATCTAAATGTGTATATATATACTTGGGGTACTGAAATGCTTACAATCTGAAACTAAAATTATATTTATGTATACTGGCAAATTATTTATCTGTTGGAACCTTATGAAAGTGCATATTTTGCACCTATGAGATGTGATATAAACAAGATTTACTGTGTGATGGGATATAAATAGTAATAAGCAACTGACTAATTTTGTGTTGGATATAAGAACAGACATTTACATAGTATATCCTTATTCATCTAAATTAAAAAGAATGTTGCATTAATGGTAGATTGATAAATTACTGTAAGTGGGTGAACAAGATTGAATATAATATCGAAATATGCTGATTCTCTTTGGAGTATTATTGCTATGATTGCATGGATCAATTGAAGATTTAGAAAATGTGAATGTTTCCTGATCTTTCACAATATATTTACTACATATCATTTGTATTATTTACTACTATTTACCTTGATATAATAGGCTATAAACATTATATTTTGGTACTCATCCATGCTCACAGTTAAAACCATTTTAAATAATTGTGTATTTGAATACCAGACTCACCATCTGAAGTGATTCAGGCTAGCCTGGATGTGTCTGCTCCTAGATAACTAGCCATTATTAGAGCAGACACATCCAGGCCTGTAGCCATATTTAAGGTGTTCATTCTCCTGAATTATAGATATTCATTATTAGGCTGTTTGTTTTTTTTCTAGTAGGAGGGTGCATTTTTTTTTTAGATCTTTTTCACTTCTAATTTCTAGTTTTTATATTTTGCTCAATAGGTTCTATTATATTTTAATAATATTTAATAAAGATTGATGTAGTTTTAATTATTTTCCATTATACTTATTACAGTTGGTGCTCTACCATAGGGATTTCTTTTTCTCTCTTTTCTTGTTTTGTGTCCTGCCGCACAAGCCTATCCCCACCATCAGGGGCCCTAGTGAAGACCAGGACCCAGTTAGACTCCACACCCTAGGAGCAGCCTCGTAACGAGCATAGGGGAAAAAATACACCACCTACATACATATAAATATGTATGTGTGTGTAAGTGTAAATGGGGGGGTTTCAAGCGCTAGGGTATAAACCTCTAGAGTGTAAATCTTCTAAACATGGTAACCAGTGGGGAAATGTGGTATAACAGTAAATGGTGAAACAATACGATCAGAGTCCTTCCTGAGAGGGTGATACTCCAATTCCAAGACGCACGGGACATAGGAAACTCAAAGTCAATCAGATTGACTTTGAGAAAGAGCTCAGGCAGAGCTTGAAACGCGTGAGTCAACGAATGTCTCTCGCTTTCTCTGAAGCTTCCAATGCAAAATTCAGATAGAAAGTTGTCAGGTGAGACTAAGTCAGCTTCAAATTCTGCCATAGAATAGATGCTGCCCTAGGCATTTGCCTATATGGTCTATGCCTAGGGTTGGCTTTGACCCTGTGTCTCTCACATGCAGTCTGATCAGTCATGTGGAGGGAGGGACTCCTACACTGCTGCCCCTAGACAGTTGGTGCTAGTAATCTGTTTCATAAAAGATTAACTTGTCTTTACTGATAAATTAGGATCATCTGCTGTTGTGCAACTGCTTTTTACTGATCTGATAGAGATTCTAAAACATCTACTACCATCATTATATCGGACTGGTTTCTGACTAACGCTGTGTGCGGAAAACATTTGCACATTGCTATTGCACATGCATATGTGGCAGACTTCCAGCTCGGATTTGGATCCCCAGAATCCAGACTTCCAAACTGGACACCTTTCTGTCAGCAGGGAGGGAAGGAACAGCATGCATATGTCAAATGTGCATGGTGGGAGGGGGCAAGTATGTTAATTGTACAATAAAGCAGGGTACACACTGGGCTTTTCAGCAGATAATATTTCCAATCCCCCAATCAAATGATTATTTCACAATATATTTTACAAGTGTGTTCAGTCTAAATATCTCCTAATAGACACAGTACACACTTTCAATAATCAAAAGATATATTTCCATGATCTGGCATATTAGGAGCTCCAAAAGATCATATCAAAAGTTTGAAAGATTTTTGGACAGTGCTCACTGGTAAGATATCTAATGAAATGATCTTTGATTGTGTGATTGGAAAGATTATCTCCAAAAAAGCCCCAATGTATACCCAGTCTAAGAGCTTGATTAAGCCCTACGTACAATCCTAAATTTTAAAGTAGGATCTGTTTTTTTGTAAGTCTAAAATCTGCAGATGTATTTGTGGTCTCATTGTTGCTTCTTCTAGATCCTAATTTGTCCTTTTTGGTTGGCCCCTTTTGTGGGTCATTTTATATTTTTTATTCCTTTTAATCAGTGCACAGTGATACTTTCACAGTATGCCACATTATTCTTCCTGTAATTATTATTCTTATAAGATGAATTTTTCAATTAATCTCCATTGTTCCTATTACGTTATCTTTACACCTAAAATCCAATAACATATTTTCAATATGCTAATTTTTTCTATTCATCTGTTAATTAAAAATCAATATTTTTCTCAAATGGTTATAAAATATCGCTACAAAGGAGATATACCCCCCGCACTAGTGTTAGCCGACTACACACTGCTATACAAAGCTCTTATTTGTCAAGGATCCACTGTTCCTATATGAAGTGGCATAAAATGCGGGACTTACGGCATGAGAGACCGTCTGTCAGTGGCACTCTCTAGCCATGTCTACACTGTCTCTTCAAGGAGGTGCCCTAGCGGCAGTCTCCTGTTTGACTTCCTGCTCAGCATCCTGCATGGTCACCTGTGCTACATCAACATTAGGATTACCACCTGTCTTGAGTTATAAATAAAGCTGCTCAGGACATACTGACCACCTCCTTCTGAAGAAATTGCTTTGAAGGGAAAAAAAACAGTCAGGGTACACCTATGCACAGTGGTACCAACTTTCTCTGGACAATCTCACTTTTTACAACTGCTTAGCAAACTCTCTCCTTCTCATTTTTTAATCTGGATAGCGGCCATTATCAGATGTGACTGAGGCCATCAGCTGGTGGCAGGACTCCTGATTGGTGTCGTTATATGGAACGGACTGCATAACTGTGAGTAGCGGACAAACCGCAGGAGTGCCTTGCCGGGTGTCCAGTTCAAGTACTGATTCTATCCGTGTTAACAGCTACTCACAAATACAAACTGTGGATATCCAAAGATTTCTTTCTAATAAGTAGTTTTCAGGACTGTACTAAACATCTGCATTATTGGACTTGTAAAGAGTTGGAGTTTTCTAATTTTGATATTGATGGTCAGTGGCCTCTAGCTACTTAATCATATTACACAGTGTATTGTCTTATGAATTGTTTTTGGTCCCTTGCTTTGGTTTTATTTATATAAAATGTATGTATTAACTTAGTCACATTTTACTGTAGAGACTCTACCCGGACCAACCAGTCGAATTACACCTCTACCAAAATATCTGTGAAGGTTATACAATCTATATATTTTATACTAATAATAAATACTTATGGTGATATTTTATATGTCATTTTAGAGTGGTCTGTGGGTATAGATATTGTGGTGCACCCTACTTACCTATTCCTTTCTTTCAGTAGTGTCATTGGGCCTGATCCAGATCTACACTGGCTGGCATTAAGATGCCAGCCAGCAGCGTAAGATCGCCTTAAAAGCCAATCTGCGCATGCGCAAGGCAGATGTTGCCCGGCATAGCTACGGCAATGCCCGATCGTTGATCGGACGTCCGTAGCAGCATCGTAGTACACTGGAGGGGGCATCCTCCAGCGTTACTAAGTTCAGGTTAGTGTAGGTGGGCGAGGTGAGTTAGTTTAATGAGGGAGGGAGGGTTTAGCGGGCATACGCTCCTGTGTGAGCGTATTTTCCCTTGCTTAGGCCGGCTGAAGTTAGGGTAGCCTTCAGCCGGCGTAAGCGAGGGAAAATATGCTCGCACAGGGGAGTGTCGGGCAGAGTGCACACCAATACGCTGTGCTTTACTAAGCACAGCGCATCCGCGTAGGTCTGGATCAGGCCCATTGTCTGGGCACTCACAGTAGTGTATAGAAACCATGTTAAAGAATTATTTTTATTTCATTGTTAAAATTTTGTACAGAATGTTTTCAAAATGTATAGAAAAAGACAAGAAGAAGCAACTTAAAATAAAGATCAGTTGCTGTTCTATTAATTATATGGTAATCAATATAAGGTGCCTGACCAAATGATTATGACTTCTGATTTGATTCAAAGTTTCTAAATCCTTCTGCTTACAAAGCTCAGTTAATATTTATTTACTCATAATCCGATTCTTTTGACAATTAAGCTTCTTTTATATGAATTTATTTTACAACTCATCCACAATAAAGAATTTTGTGAAAACCAAGACGTGTTGCACTTGTTTTAATATGCTTGTGAATTATGCACTAATATTTAATAAACAGTTCTTCAGCACACCGTACCAGATTATTGACATTATTCTGAGAAATTAATGTTCTTTAAATAGCATAGGAAGTTGCTGATTATGAGGTTCCAAGATATTGTTATAGGGCTGAAGATGCTTTACTGGAGCGTCAGGCTATTGATTACCCAATACACACTCCATTTATCTAAAGAACTGCTGTTGATCGAAAGCACTACCAGAGCTGTTTTATTTAGCTCTTGTCTCCACTAGGAGAGCTGAAGGGTACCAACACTATAAGATTTAATGGAACCAGGAGTGCCACCAGTTCTATTCAAACCACCACTCATCTCTACAACAAGGGAGCTAGCAAGTGTGCAGGGTTCTACAATACTGCTCAGTAGTTTAAAGGTCATTAGAAGTGTTGCCAGCGCTCTTTAATGCTAGCACTTGTCTCTACTACAGGGGAGCCAACAGGTATACAGGGTTTAAAATGACAGCTAAATCGGTCTTGTGTTTAGCATTCAGTTAGAAATTAGATTAAAGGACAGCCACCATTCTGTCGATGCACATTTCGCAACCATCAGAGTAATGTCAAGGCATGAGTGCCCGCTGCCTCATCGTATTTAAATACCTTAGTTGTAATAATGAACTTTCCAATCAGAATTAAGGTTTCTTTCATTTTCCAGAAAAGTAAAGGGGGTTTTCCATTAGTTGGTTATCAAGTATGAGGAAATCAGTTTATTTATATTTAGAAACAATTAAATAGAAATTGTAGCAATACAGTTTGTTGTAATAGTGAACTCTCCAATCAGAATTAAGGTTTCTTTCATTTTCCAGAAAAGTAAAGGGGGTTTTCCATTAGTTAGTTATCAAGTATGAGGAAACCATAGTTTATTTATATTTAGAAACAATTAAATAGAAATTGTAGCAATACCTGAGAACACATTATTAATAAGAATATAGCCGTTTCATTATTCAAAATTTAAATATATTGGGCTGGATCCAGACCTAGTTAAGTGTATGAACTTAGTTACTCCTGGGCTAAACCATGTTGATTTCAGGGGGATTCAAGTTAATTGTATTCTTTGCATGCAGGGGTATATCTTTGAATTGCTTACTGCACACAGATACTGACCAGCTTTACTATCACACTGTTATTTAGACTTGGGATAGGAAACATCATCTCTTAACTCTAATACTGTTTGCAATAGATTAAATATGACTCCCCTGCAATCAACATGGTTTAGCCCAGGAGTAACTAAGACATGCATGAATGATATGTGAAGTGAAATAAAAAAAGTATATTTTAAAAAGACTCAATGTCAATGTTACACCATGTGGGACCACTAGGGCACAGAGTTTTAACTGGGGCCTGGTCTTCGCTAGATGGGGATAGTCTGGGCTGTAGAACACCCAGCAGGAGAAAGCGGAAAGAGCCAGACCAACTGCACAACAGAACACAAGAGAACACTGGTGGACAGAGCACACACAACAGAACATACTGACAGACAGGGATCTGCCACTGGGGGAAAGACCAGAGCAGTAGACAAACAAGCTCTCGCTCACACAAACAGACACCTAACACACTAGAACGTAAGGATGCTTGGGCAGGAGAGTGGAGACAGGAACTGGAGGGAGGATACTGGGAGGGAACAACTGGGAGCACTCAGGATCGCAAGAATAAAAATAAGAGAGCACAGAGAGCACAAAAATCAGCAGGCACAGACACACTATAACCGTTGGTGCTATGAAGCACTGCCAGACCTTAAAAAGAGGCTGTTGGCCAGAGATTGGCTGGTAGATCCCCTTCTACAACTCTGATTGGCTAAATGATCTGTCTGTAACACAGCAGCCAGACTGTCATAAAAGGCAGAGTAAGGAATGGCACACTCACTATAAGAGCAGCTGCTAGCAATCAGACATGTGCAAGTCATGCAGCTGCACTGGCCTGCAGGGAATGATTCCCACAGTGAAAATGGAACAAAGTAGCAATGGCCAGAAAAGGTAATAATTTACATGCTGCCAGGATTAGCATGGCAGCATTTAACAATCAAGTGCCTACTCCTGGGTTACCTACACCTTAATAAAACAATACAGATAAATCTATAAAATATCCAATACTGTATTGGGAAATGTTAAAATAGTGTCATGCCAATCTAAGGAAAAGGTAAGTGCAGGGAGTATCTAAGATTGCAGTATACAATATCAAAGTTATAAATGCTCATATTACACCATAAAGAAGAAAAAAATCTATAAAATAACAAGTAGAAGGTGCCATTCATTGGAGAAATCTACAATCAATAAATATAATATCTATAAGGTAAAGTGCATGACTACTAGAGAAGAAATATAACAAATAACAAAAACATAAATAATTCTAAAAGGAATATAGGAGCCATGTGCAGAGATAAAATGGTGACTCATGCCAGCAAACAAGTGTTCTAACAGTGATAAGTAGAAAAATAATATAAAAACTATGGGCCATATTCAGACTTCCATGCTGCGATCGGAGTGCAAATATACGCACGGACGGAGCAAGTAACACCCACCAAAACCCCAGTCACTCCCCTTGCTAATCTGTACCCACAGAGACTTCCGCTTCCATAGACTAGCCCTAACTTTCCACAGTCACTTATGAGTGTATGTGTCCTCCATCCGTGCGTATATTTGTAATCGCGCCCCCCGCCCATTTCTATGTAAATTCCTCCATGCGTATTTTTCCGTCTGAGTTCCGTGCGGAATTTGCCAAGTCCAATTCACAAATCCGTCCACATGGCACTTCCGCGCGTATAGTCCACGTTAACTGCGTAGTTAAACATACTTAAAAATACGCACGGAAAATCGCTAAAGAACGGATCTCTGAATACGGCCCTATATCAGGAATTGGTGCCTCAAGTCAATTATAAAAAGATTGGCTAAGAAGATATCCAATGTGTGGATGTCCAGTTTATTTAAAGTGTATTAGTGCTTTAGAGTAGGTAAATATACCTTGAAAAAAAAAAAAGTGCACTGGTGCTAAGAAAAGAAGATAAATATACCTTAGATAAATAAATTAACCCTCTGTAGGAGCCCAAAAAAACATATATTTCATCATTAACTTTTTTTGTTTTATAAAAAACTGGTAAAGTTATTACTCTCTATCATGCCATGTGGTACTAGGCTTTTGAACAAGAAGATTAACTTGGTTTACATTTTTTGGAGTTCCTTTGTCAGATTGCCACCTGTAATGCCCAGAGTACCCTATTTATAACAAATGTCTTCAGGCCTTTAGGGTTACCTCCCTGGGCTTCTAGTAAAGGTCTGGCTACTGACGTGAGTGGTTTGTAATTTTCTCTGTTCTTTCTGGAATTTCTAATGTTGCCCACATGTTTTAAAAGTCTGACCTATATGTTGAGGTTATATATAACTCCAAATGAATTACAGTTGTAAAAACCGTCTATGTTCTTTCTTTTGTTGTATTTATCACTACATTTTTTACAGGACTCAACATTGTTGCAGGCTTTGCATCTACTACAGGGGATACAGCCTCTTGGTAGATTGGAATTTGTGTCTTTTTTCTGAGTAAAACATTACAAACTATCTCTATCTCTGCTTGGTGAATATTGTTTTATATTATATTATATTATATTATATTATATTATATTATATTATTGTTATATTATATATGTTTGACTAATCCCCCTCACCCCAACAACAAATCAGGTTCATATTTTGCATTTGTTTTGTTCAAATCATTTTGATTATAATTGGCAATTTTTTACTGTTATTATCACTGTTAATACATGTGGTATTACCACACAATACATGTCTATTTGTTCTGTTATTCTGAAATATATTTTATTATCAAAGTATTATAATACCAAACTTTTGGATGTCTTTATATTAAAAATATAATTCCTTGTAAAAATGCATTAGGGCTGTGTATGCAAGGGAGAAGTTTAAACTTTGTCATCTACAGACCTCATGCTATGAACTCTAGTTCAAGATACAAAGAAGGATAAAAGCTTACATTTGAAATATAAATTTAGGATTTTTTTGTATATTGAGAATAAGCACTTTAAAAACTCTGAAAAGTACTTTTTTCAGCCTGAACATAGTTGCATAGGTTCCTTTTTATTCTTTAGCCCTGTGTTTGTAAGATGATTGTTTGACAAAAGTACTGAAAAGTCCAGAAAGGTTTCTGATTAATCTATCCTTGTTCTGCATTGTCTATGAGACATCATTTCCATGTTACATTTATTTTTTATTAGAAGACAGTGTTTTTTTCCCCTCTGTGATTGGAAATTCTTGACAAACATTTTATTCACCATATCTCCTTAAAATGATTGATTATTGAATTGTGATTAACAGAACAGAAGCACTATATCAAGTTAGATAATCAACTATCTGCTGTGCTTATAATACATTTCAAGTCATACATACAAGAACCATTTGCCCTGTTAAGGCTGCCCATATTTTATTTCTAGAAAGTTACCTAGAAAGTTCAGATTGTATTTGTAGTTTGTGGGGCTTCAGTACCCACTCTAAACTGAGTTTAAATATGGAAAGTTGGACAAAGACATCAATGTATCATTGTCACAATCCAAGTTTATTCCAAAGACAAGACAATATATTAATCAATGTGCAATAACAATGATATACAGTATGTGGTTATACACGTTCTGGCAATTGAGCCCCACCTTTATAAGTTTGGACTATCTCACCAAATGTGTTACTTGTTTTCTCTTAGGTCCATAAACAAGCCCTTCCTCATTCCTGGGGTTTATATAGACACCCTCCAAGATGAGCCCTAACAACTTATTTGGTTATAATACAACACCAGGCTTTTGATTGGAACCTTAATTAAATGTACCTTTTTATATTATATTCATCGCTACTTTCCTTTTTCCTGTGTTCTAGGCCTTGCATAAGTGTTACTTGTAATATGTGAAATAATTAAAGATCACTAAGAGATGTAACCCCCTAAGGCACACCTGCCACCTGCACACCTTTCTTAAGTTATAGAATCAGTTTATCTTACATATATATTTAAATTACCCTAGTATTTCTTTCATCAGCCAACTACCCAATTGATGGCATATATATTTTTTATAAACTGTTCCTCAGATGTGGTGAACAGTAACAAACACAATATTTCTGGAGATTTCTTCAATCACTTTTCTAGTGTCATTATTACATCTATTTATACTCTTTCCTTTACATTCAGCAGGCTTTTTCATTACTTTGTTATATTGTTTAATTAATTCCTTTTCATTTTTGTATAGTTGATAGCATATGTTTGGATAAATAGATGGACAAGGTTGAAGGAATAAAAATAATGGCCGATTCATGTGTTCTACAGTATATGAAGTCATACAGACAGCTATATTGCAAAATGGTTTCAAAGGTTTGTACTCAGCAGTAAGACTAAAGACCTGTATGATCAACAAAACAGTGATGATAAAGAGAACAGAAAGAACAGAGATTACACATGTCATGAGGAGGTTGGTAACTGGAGCATTCCAAAATATGACTCAATGTGCAGAAGTCTTTAACACAGCAATCTACAGATCAAGGTTTGGGCTGACTGAGTTCACAAGAAAACTTCAGCAACAATATGAAAATCAAGCAATAGTGAGAACGCATACACATCCAAGGTTATAATCTAGAATTTGCATCTGCAAAAAGGCAAAAATTGGGAGCAAAAACACAGAGTAAAAATAGTCACCAACATATAACACCAATAATCCCCACCCAGGGATGGATCCAGACCCCCTCAC
>WWET01004763.1:9527-31245 GCA_011038615.1 Limnodynastes dumerilii | reverse complement strand
ACTTTTTAATACTTTGTTGCAAATCCTTTGCAGTCAATTACAGCCTGAGGTCTGGAAGCATAGACATCACCAGACGCTGGGTTTCATCCCTGGTGATGCTCTGCCAGGCCTCTACTGCAAATGTCTTCAGTTCCTGCTTGTTCTTGGGGGCATTTTCCCTTCAGTTTTGTCTTCATCAAGTGAAATGCATGCTTAATCGGATTCAGGTCAGGTGATTGACTTGGCCATTGCATAGCATTCCACTTTTTAGCCTTAAAAAACTCTTTGGTTGCTTTTGCAGTATGCTTCAGGTCATTGTCCATCTGTACTGTGAAGTGCCGTCCAATGAGTTCAGAAGCATTTGACTGAATATGAGCAGATAATATTGCCCAAAAAACTTCAGAATTCATCCTGCTGCTTTTGTCAGCAGTCACATCATCAATAAATACAAGGGAACCAGTTCCATTGGCAGCCATACATGTCCACGCCATGACACTACCACCACCATGCTTCACTGATGAGGTGGTATGTTTTTTGATCATGAGCAGTTCCTTTCCTTCTCCATACTCTTCTCTTCCCATCACTCTGGTACAAGTTGATCTTTGTCTCATCTGTTTTAAGATGTTAAACTTTGTTTTAAGCTAACAGTTGTATAAATAAAAAGTAAAAGGTGTGAACGGGACTTGTGTTGAGGAATATAGTAGCTTCCATTAACCAGTATATTACTAGCACTGTTTTGGAGATTAAGGCCCGTATTCAGACATATACGTCCGGTGTTTAGCAATTTTTACTAATGCGCATGCGTAGTAATTTTTTTACAATCGTATCTTTTTCTGACGTAGATTGAGTAAATGTGGTCTGAAAGAGTACCGGATGTAAAAGCAATGGTATGTGAAGACTGTTTCTACAGCAGTGCTGCAGGGGACTCACAGCACTGCTGTAGAAACAAGATACAATCATCACATACCATTGCTGGAGGTAGAGCAGTGCTGCAGGGGAGCTGCTAATATGGTGGATTGGATTAACAGTTAGTGCAAGGGGGATGGTTGCCCCATAGCAACTGCACAACTAGCACCCACTGTGGTATTACCCATTCCAGACATTCTGTTTGTTTTTTTTCACCTAGCTCTATAAAGTTTTAGTTGTCCAAAAAAAAGCCTCCACAAGCCTGCATTTATGTTTAGCTCTCAATGTATGGCTGATCACAGTCATGTGATACTTCCTGTCAGGAAGCAGGAACAGAATATTGTACAAAGCTTGGAAGATCTGAATATTTTGTGAAAATGGTGTTTTGCCTTAATTGTGGATCCGAATTTGGCAACTCTGAACCCTAAATTCATATCTGTTTAAATTAACGGCAATTCTAGCCACCCATCTCTAATTATAATAAATATGCCCCATTTCCTCATATAAGAAAAATTTAACCTTTTGATGATTGAACATAGTATGCACCCATACTTCTTAAAGAATTCTGTGACCAGATAAACTTTCGCTATATGTCAGTAGTGGTGTGCCAAACATTCTAAATAATAATAATAATAATACAATCTTACATTTCATTTCAGTGTTCGTTGGTCCAGTGCATCTTCTTTTTCATCCAGGATCCAGCAAGATCATACATCTTCTTTGCTGTTCTTCCGCAATTTACTCTGAGTCATATTTGGTCACTGATTTATACCCTTTAATGGAAATGTTCAACAGAGGGCTTTTTCTCTTTGAAAAAACCCTGTAGGAGAAACTGGTCAGTATGGTTGTGTGCAGGCACTTATTGGAGAAAGGAACAGCATTATCGGCTTACATTAAAGGACCTCTAGTATTTTGCATATCCTATTCTGGCTCTAAACTTACTTAGCTGGTGCTTGTTACCATATTTCAGGGAGCTACTGATTACAGAGACGAATATAACAGAGACAGTTCTACTTTAGTTCTACTACAGACTGGAGACCATTTTCTTTGGAGCCTTATCCTGAGCTTATGCTCATACCAGACTTCTCTAACCTGCGAGACTACCACACATAGATCCGGGATGTTAGTGCATTGGAGCAAGCCATGGCTCATGCTAAACACCAGAGGCTATCTAGAGTGTTGATCACATACTGGCTACTGCACTCTTTAAATTAATACAACATTACAGTGGTGATTTGGGACATTACAATCTATAATACACATTGGATCCAAGCACTTAACACAGCGTTCTGTTTACCCTCCACAATTGTCGACATGTGCAATAATCGTTAGGGGCCCATACCCATTTAGTGGGATTCTGGACTGTGCAGCTTTTGATGTTTAATTATGTTTGATATTATGTATCAAGTTCATTTTTTTTAAGTATATATTGATGTGAATTGTATGTAATAATATATCAAATTGACAAAATTGTAAAGATTGCCTTAAGTTTATTTCAAATGCAATCTATACATAAATTGGCATATCTCTATTGTAATAACAAAAAACATCAGCATTCATTTGCTGCTAATTTATTTACTGCATCTAGAGTCCTCCAAATTTTAAGTGTTTTATCATTATGGACCTGACTCAGAATTATGAAACTTGGATAGAAGATCCCTGTTGTAGCCAGTTTTCCATGCATGCAAGCAGAAAACCACGCCTCTTACATGAATAGATGCATCATCTAGATACCCTAACTTAAGAATTTTAGAAATTATCACTAAAAATGAGGATGGTGCAAATGCCTGAACAGTTTCTAAGGACCTTAACATGCCTTTACTGTAAATTTTTAATACATCTTCCCTCCCACCTAGCCTACACACAGTATGCATTCAGCCCCATCCCCTTTCTCCATCAGAAAGTGTTATATTCTAGACTACTATGTCCTGTTTTGCCTCTAGATGCAGACCTGGAAAGTTATTCCTATTGTGGACATTTCTATTACATGCCTCTAGAAGCTGCAGTTGTACACTCTCTCTGGGACTAATCTTGTTATGTGCTCATTATCCTACACCTGTGCTCTGGATTTATCTATCCCTTGATTCCAGAGCAAGGTGTGGGTTATTGCTTCCTGTTAGCTGCTTCTTCCTTTTCTGCATGATTGTTTGCTGTTCTCAACCATGGTCCTGTTATCTCTGTCTCTGTTTATCTTGGATCTCTGCATTATTCCAGCCAAGCTGCTCACTCTCTGGACTTTATTTGGACTTTCTTCCTTACTCCCTGTGGATTAACTATACCTGCATATTTCTCCTGTGGACTCATTTGTGCATTCCCAGTATCCTTGTGTTAACTATCTGTTATCTGTGGTTAATTTATACGTTACCTGCACATCCCTGCATTGCATTCATGTTTCAACTGTGTCATCCTGCAATAAACCTCACCAGTTCCATAGTTACTTTGTCGTAATAGATAGATTTCCAAGGAAGTCTGGAACAGGAGTATCCAGATACATACTGCAAGTGTGGTGTGCGTATATGCACAGCTTTATCACTATTGGTGTACGGACTACAGACTGTTTGTGTGTGTGTAGCAGTGTGCACCCTAAGGTCACATTGGCATTAATCATTGAGCAAGGAGAATGCCACAGAAACAAAAAGAGAGATTTAGAAACAACAGTAAAATTAAGATAAGTGAATTAGAGGAAACAATAAGGAATGGCTGTGGACTGAAGGGAAAAGATGACTGGAGATATACAATGGAGTGTGAATTGATTTGTGTTTAAGTGATTACAGGATATGTACCAGGGGGGTTAAATGATGACTTGAGACATTCAAGAGTGTGATTGGATGGCTGGAGACATACAAGGGAAAGTGGAAATGACTAGGGACATATAAGGGTGAGAATTTAAAAGGCTGGAACTTGGGCACAAGGAGACTTTTTCACTTTAATCCCATTAAATTATGTCAATGTAAATACATAAATATTGATATTATAATTTAGAAGTGTCATTTTAACATTGCAAGCTTATGTTATTATGTTGACTAATATACAGGATTTATGATTTATAATAACAGTACAAAAAAACAACAAACAAAATACATTATTCCATTCCTACTTCCATAATGTTATTAAAAACAATAAACAGTAGGTCCATGGGGATGACACCATGAATTACCACACTGGGTGACACCAACCCAAGTGACAACACAACCTTGCGAGCAGAAAACAAGAAACAGAAAACAAGCATTTTGTGGAAGCATGGATCTGTTCCTATAAACTGACAGAAGTAGGAGCGAAAGCCAATTAGGCTTAAGGGAGATTAAACTCCCTAGTTGTGCAGCATGGGGGCACAACCTAACCTGCTGCCTGGACTGCTGAGAGGAGCCCTCCTTAGCAGTCTATAAAAGGGGACTTCACTAGAGGGAAGTCCTCCTTTTCTTCTTTGGAAAATCCCCTCCCTCCCTCCCCTTTCAATGTAAGAAGAGTTGTATCTAGCTTTAGCGGGTGCATTAGCAAGCTTTTGTTGTTGTGTTATTCGGCACCGAGGTGGCACCCAAATGTAACTGTTTTGCAGAAGGGCAACCTTAGCCTTTGTCCAGTTACTATGCGTTTGGAGCACTGAGGTGTTGGAGAGAACTTGTTTGTTGATTTGTTGTTACCTTATGCTTGCTAATTGCTGTTTAGCTCCATCAAAGTTAAAGCTTATCCCAACAATTAATCTTGCCCTGTCAAAATTAAATAAATAAATAAATAAATAAATAATCCCTCTTATCCCAAACAATAAACCATACTTTAATTTACCCCTTAGTTCTGTGTTGTGACAATTTATTCCTAAACGGAGATTATGGGGTGCCCTAGTGCAGGCATCAACCATGGGTAGTTTAATATATTATGATAAATTTCTAATTGTAAAAATGGCAATATAATATTTGCTAATATCTAGATAAGAAAAAAAAAAGCTAATTTCTAGTTTTATTTGTTTATTTGTTTGTTAACTTGCTGTCCTGCAGAAGAGGAAAGGGGATTTATACTTCTCAAATAATGCAATGAAGTGTAGGGCATATTATTTGTGCAGCATCCAGCAGTTCGTGGGCTCTATCCAATAAGTACAGAGGAGGAGAAGCTATTTTGACAGGTGGCAGCTGCAGGTGGTAGAGAGAATACAAGGATAATTAGGCAAAAGTAAATAAAGCATTTATAAAATATTTTGGTCATTTTCCTGTTTTCAAAACTGCAGAGATTAATTAGTGTGAAATAACAAAACCAAACAAATGTGTAAATAATGTAATGACCAAATTTTGCATTACAAAGGGTTATTATTGTGATAAGCCTTGTCTTATTTGGACAAAAATGACCAGATTGTGATTGTTAATTAACATATAATAAGTGTTGCATAAATCAAAATATTTGCATAGAAAATGTGTCAGTATACACCTCAGCAAAACAATACAAAACTGTAAGGGTAAACAGAGTTAGAAGGGGAAGAAGATACACTCAAGGTAAGTGTTGTGTGGGAGGAAGAACATTTCAAAGAGTGGGTTTAGCCTGGAAGAACTCATTAAAATGGGCATGGGTAAGTAGTGTGGATGAGAGAGGCAGTTCCAAAGAGGCAGAATCAAGTTAGAGGCTTCAGGGGGTTATGGTAAGTTGTACAAATATATCAAGTACAGTTCATTGTTTTTGCCTCAAACTATCTCTAACTGCAAAATGCATTTAGAATTGGGGTATTTGTTTTTTTTTTAAGTAAAAGTGTTTATACCGTTAACACTGTTTAGTCATTTGCATACAACATAAAGTAAACAAAATGTTACTATATTTACACATACTACAGTAAATGTGATATTTCTCTTAGACACATTACATCTAGATATGTGTTAGATTTTGTTTGCATGATTTGTATGCATTTTTCTTTTATTTTGTGCTTCTAAAAATGTGAGTGTATAATTGCTGCAATATTGTGAAATATTTTGAAATCCATCCTAGCTTCCCTAGCACGCGAGGACTCACTATCACTAATATCAGCTTTTGAATTCAAACTACGCTCTAGATTTACTAAACTATGGAAAAAGGAAAAAGTAGAGATGTTGCTCATTATAACTAATGAGATTATAGTTCTCACTTTACTACAACATACTAGAGAGTTTCAGCTTGAATCTGATTGGTAGCTATGGGCAACATCTCCATTTTTCCTTTTTTTCAGTTTAGAAAATCTAGCCCTAAGAGTTGGCAAAGTGAAAAACCATGCAAAACAGACAAACAGGTTCCTGATGTTTCAATTGCCAATATTGACTTATAATGTTAAACAGGGACCTTGACCTGGAACCTGGTGTTTATGGACTATGCTGAGAAAGACGTGCAAGTTGTGGTCCTGTTATTGGTAAATTATTTTGCAGTAGGTTCAGAAGTCAAGTCAAATTAATACAAGTAATTAATAATTAATATAAAAGTATTTATTATACTTTGAAATTTGCTCTCTGGAAATATAGTGCTGTTTGTGTTTGGATTACCTATGTAATATTCAACCCACACAGAATCTGAAACACTTAAATTGATGTACCCAGACTTTACACAGAGTTTAGTAGTCAAATATGTTGTAGATTTGGCTCAAGGCTTCTTCAATATTTCTGAAACAGTCAGGCTAACAAAGACTGGACTTTGAATAATCTAACAGGTAAGATGATGTTGCAATAAAACACCTTAACGTAATAAAGGTCACTAAACAGCTCTCTTGACTCCAGGGGCTAGATTTACTTAACTTGCCCCTAAAAATCATGGGCACCTTGCCGATTTACAAAGTGAAGAATTTCCCTGTCTATTTTAAATCTCCCACGATGTGTGACGATTTTTCAAGGGTTTATTTTAATCTTTATTAATTTAATTAAATTTAAATAAAAATATTTTATTAATAATATTTTGGAATCACAGCCGTGGCATACACTTAACCTTTTGCATGCTGCGGTATATTGTACTATAAGGCACAGCATGCCCATGTTTTGCAGGGCATGCTGTGCCTTATAGTACCATCAGCGGAAGCATGCAAAGGGTTTTGGTGACTTTACAGAGATTTTACAAATCATTGTATAGTAAATACAGCTATTTGTATGTTCTGCCTTTCCTAAATCGGCATGGCAATTTTAACAATGGCAATTTATAAGAGGCAGCATTTTTGGCAATTTACTGGTGACTTACGATTTTATAATTGCTGAAAAATCGCCAAATAACAGCGATTTTTACAAATCCTTGCTTAGTAAATCTAGCCCTAGGTTCCTGTAGATACCTATTGAAAAGATACCAAATACATGCCTTGAAAGAATTGACACTGGCTGGATCACATACTCCTATGCTGGAGAAAAGATATGCAGGTGTTAGGATCAGTAATGCAGCAGCAGAAGGTGGCTGACCTTGCTAGTACGATGCAGGGCTGATTGTCATCAGGCAAGTGCAAATCAATAACCTTAAACTGTTGTGAGGTGCTTTGTATTAGTTTGTCCGTAATTCCTGTGTTTCCTCAGGGAAACATGTAAAGATAAAGACAGAAATGTACTCAGAACTCAGAATTAGGCACAATATATGCAAATTTGTAATGCTTATATAGTATCCTCTAAACTCTTATGTTACAATGTAACTCTAATTGTTCATAGCCATAGTAAATAACATCAACATTAAGGTTTGTGTTTGCAAAGAAGTCATCTCATAATCTATAAATGGAATCCATGAAATTGTAACTCTATACACAGCATCTATTATTTCATTAGAAAGCTATTTAAGCTATTGTTCTGTACTGCTGAACATGAATGAATGTTGTTTAGTATCAAAAGCATGTAAGTAAATGTAACTTACAGATAAAGAAAAATAAGGCATTTTATCAAATATAATACACTAGTATGGTCAGTATTCACAATCATTTCAAGTATTAATTGTTCTAAATAATTCACATTTGCTTTACCAAGGACATGACATGCATTGAGCATTTTTATTGCTTAGCATAATGATACTAAATATGCTGGATGAGAAATGAATTCTGGAAAGGACATTTTTATCATTACAGCAGACTAATGTGTCATATGTCCTTCTTAGAGCCATTATGTTTTTCTTTTATATACCTTGGGATGGTCCAAGCTATCAAATATGTATAATCTAATATTTTCTAATCTGCAAAAGCAGCAAGGTCTTTTTTTAACTCTGGTTCTGCCAGAGTTATTTTTAGCTAACTGGATGCTTGAGATCATTTCTATAGTAAATATTTCACAATACAGGCTCTTTGAGTGGAGCACTTATAATTAAGGTGTAACTTATGCCTATCTCTTTTACATGTATGCCTACATACCCAAGGTTGCCTACCTGGAGATTCTGGAGGGAAGCCATTGATACATGCAGGGGGTGGGGCACAATGGTGCAATTTATGCAAATCGTGTCATTAAGCGCCACCCCCTTTACTAACACTTCTCACTGTCCCTAGCAACACTAGTATACTAGTATAGTATAGTATACTAGTGTTGCCAGGCATGGGGACAAGGAGGGACTCGATGATGCAATATCTTTCCTTGCAGGAGATATGCAGACTTTCCTGGGATACCAGGAGAACTGCCCGAATTTCAGGAGTCTCCCGGACATTCCGATGGAGTCAGCAACCCTGTACATACTACTCTACTTACATTACATGTTATACCCCCGCAGCCATACCACTCTCCCTACATTACATGTTATACCCCCACAGTAACATCACTGCCTCACATTACATATTTTACCCCCACAGTCACACCACTATCCCATATTACATATTATAGCCCTACAGTTGAATTACTATCCCCACATTATATATTAAACCATATATTTGAACAAGAATGTTTATTTATTGAAGGATTGACACTAAGAAAACATATTAAAAAAAAAAGTTTGTTGTGGTGTACTCATTTCCTATGTAGCTCACTTGTACTTTAACAACTTCAAAGGAAAAGAAAAGAGAAAAAAAGAAAAGTAAAGAGAAAAGAAAAGAAAAAAAGAGAAGAAAGAAAGAAGGAATGTGATCAATATAACAGTACCTGGTTTTATTAAGAGGTATTTATCAGATTTTCCATGTACTATGTTTCTATAATGTGTTTATATTGAATAACATTTTAAATACATCATTTTTCATATAGATATATTTATATTTTAACATTCTGATTATATTTTAATAGACTTTACTTTGTTCATTCACTATTTTTACCTTTTTGCTGAAAAGTGTTAATTTTAATATAAAAAAAGTTTTAATGTTTATAATTACATAGGACACTATTCACACCTAAGAATTAGTAAATGACCTACTTCACATGCGTAGTAGGTCATTTATGCAATCTACATACCAGTTAGGTACATAGATTGCCTCTGTGCAGTTTTTAAAGACCGCACTGAGTAGTTTAAGTAGAAAGAGGTGGCGTAATGCCGCCTCGGGGAGTGCTTAGATAGAAGTGGGAGGGGGGATCTGTCCGCACCTAACTCACTCGTATCTGTGAATACGGTCCATAGTAATTTACATTGAAAGTTCACTATTTATACCTTGTTTTCTTTTCAACCCCCACCGTCTATTATTTTAATTCCAAATCTCTTTCATGTCTACCTTTGTAACCTCAACCCTCAAACTCTCCCACTGTGTCTCAAACCACCACTCTCTACCTTTGTGTATTCAAATCCAAATTGGTCACTCTGGGCCGAAATCAGACTCAATAAAGTAAGGGGATTTACACAAGCTTCTTGTGTAAGACCCCTTGCAAGAGATGTACATGGGGGCATTCCACACATTTTGCATGGCTAAACCCTGCTATTGATGCAGGGTTTAGCATGAACAATAGCATTTGGGGTGGTGATCAGAAGCTCCATACAGATCTGCGCACATAAACACATAAATCTACACAGAGCACTTAAGGTAACCTTATGACTGCAGAAAGTAGCTAATGTCTGCACAAGAGAGGGGAGTGACAGGGTAATTAATTCCCCTCTTCCATGTGGACTTCCATACTTCCGTACGTACGAAAGATGTCTGGATACGGCTCTCTATGTCATTCTCCCTCGATGGCTTTCTCCAACTTCCTCTCTCTCCCCCTATGTCTCAAACCCCTTCCTCACCCTCATTGTCTTTCCAAAGCATACCCATGACTGTTACTTCTTCACTTACCTTCTCCTGTGTCGTCTTCCTGTGACTGTTCAGGATGTTGAAGAAAAAGATGTTGGATATGATGGAGATCCTCTAAATGCAAAAAAGCTCCCACTTGCACAAAAAGTACCAATAAATATTAGAGTAAGAAAAATATAATAGAAAGTGTTGGGAGCTAGAGAAAGTCTAAATAAATAGAACAGCATGATATTAATGTGTCATTTGACCAATATTAGTATTGTGCTGTTTCAACAAGCAGGCAAAGACTCAGAGTGGCAGCAATAGTCGCAAATTAATAATGCTTGTTCTGCCACTGCTGAATGTTGTTAGCATTGGCAAGTCAAGCAATATGACACTATGCATTGTTCCCACCACTGAAAGAGGGGACTAGGTATTAACAACAGGACGAATTAGACCTCTAAAGCAGGGACGGAACAGACCAAAATGGAGGTTGCTCAAATCTATTTATAATGTAATATAATGCAGGAGCTGCAAGGTAAGGGGAGCTTACACAAATACAAAAAGCTCTCTTGCAATTCTCCTTAAACTCCCCTACCATGCAGCACCTATATTATATTACCTTATAAATTGATTTGAGCAACCTCCATTTTGGATGTTTGTTTTAAAGCGTGTCTGGGATAGCAGCTGATAGGGGGTGCTGTTTCAGAGTGGCTGTTTTGGAGACTTGGGGACCTCTGCGGGGGGTGAGCTCTCAATTTAAAAATACATGATATATGACCCAAAGTTGGGACTCTGATAGTTTTAGCGTTAGGACCACCAAACAGAGAAGCCTTGTAAGTGGCTGGTGGCTTATCATATATCTGCAGATGTATGTAACTGATTCTCTGACTTTTATTTTAAAGATAGAATGTTATGGTTTGCTACTGGGCAATTGCAAGAGTGCCAGGCCTTTTTGTATATATAACAACAAGCAGGAGAGGGAGCGCTTCATGGTGCAGAAATTCTATTTTATTATGCCCCTCAGGGTCAACAGATAAAAACGTACCAAATAAAATCAGAGCATTAGCAGGTAAGTAAACAACCGCGGCTACATCACCAATGGGCGCCCAGCGTCCTGAAGTGTCCACACAGTGCCGCCTCTCGCCGACAACAATGGGGAAGTCGTTCACCACATGCGTGTGTTATGGTCCTATGTACTGGCCCGCCCCTACGCATGTCGTCGTAAGACTTCGTTAGGGGGCATAGCGGGCACTGTGCGCATCTTCATTTAAATACTGACAGGCCGTGGGAGGAGCTAAAGCCTCCCACACAGTCTGTCAATCAAATCAATTGAGGATTCATGAACTGTCAAATTTCTTTGGTGACAATACTATCAGTACAAATAACATGATATGAAAAGCATAATAATTCAATGGTTATATCACACCCATATTGAAAAGGTGCACTATTGGCCATTGACAAGTCCAAGGTTTATGGGTAGACATATAAATATAAATAAATAAGATCGTTAATATTAAAAAAAAGAGACTAAAAAGTCAATTGCATATAAATAAATATACATATAAATACTTAAAAACAGAGGTTTTTCAAAACCATCCTTAAAATTAATAAGTGTATATCCATTAAAAAATTTACAGAAGGAGATATTTCTCTATCTTCTTTTTTGGCTACACATAATAAGCCCAAATATGACCTCTTTCTGGCCATTCATTTTTGCAAGAGGTCAAGGATTACTTTAACTCATCATGCTGTTCAGAGCCTCAAATCTGAGTGAGCTCAGTGTAAAAGGCACATATACGCAATCTATGTATCGAAACGATATGCAGATTACGTACAATAGCTACTAGGCATGCGCAGTAGCTACTGTTTATTGAACTACGTCCGTTTATGGAAGACGGACTGACGTAGTTCTGGATCTGGCCCTATGTCCCTCAACTCAAGTCGTTTGTTAGCAACTCCACTCAGGTACTTCAGAAAATAAGGGAAGTAAAGTGGGGAGCCACCTATAATTGGTGCTCAATTGATGTCCAGGCCCTATACACCTCCATTCCTCATGATTTGGGATTGGAGGTGCTGGGGTCAGTATTGGACTCAGATGAAACACTTGTGAGATATGCCAATTTATTCTGAAGTGTTCCCAATTTGTACTTGAGTCCAATTACTTTACGTTTTTGGGACAGTTCTATTTTTTTGGGCCAATTTGTATATGGGCAGCTGGGAGCGAGAATCAATATATGTCCCCTGGCAAACAAATATGGTTGACTTTCCCATTAAATTTTATTGTCATTATATCGACTACATTTTGTTGATATGGGAGGGGACTAAGGAGTCCTTTGATACATTTGTGACAAATCTGAACAACAATTCCTTTGGACTAACGTTTACATCTAAATTTGGCGGTGTAAATATTGAATTTTTGGATATCTACCTTGAGGCCCCAATAAGCATAGATGGAAGTATTATAACTTCCACTTTCATCAAAGAGGTTGACGCAAATAGTTATTTAGAGTTTACCAGCTGCCACCTCCCAAGATGGAAGTCAAATATTCCTTTCTCTCAGTTTGTTCGATTGCGTCGCAATTGTTCTGAGCTTAAGAAATTTGACGAATTAGCGGCCGAGTATAAAAACAGATTTCTGGAAAGACATTATCCGGAAGATCTGGTGTACTCCAGTTATCAAAGAGCTAGATCCATGGACAGAGAACATTTGCTGGTATATAAAAATAGAAATAACTCAAGATTGGGATATAGGGATTCTCTTTGTAAGAGAATTGAAAACTCAAAACCAGAAAATGTAAGTGCCCAAATACATAAAGCAAACAATGATCAAATAATCTGTCCATTTGTTACAAACTATTCTCAAAAGGGAGGTGAGATCAGGAATGTGCTCATGAAACATTGGCACTTACTGAACTTGGATCCTGTTTTGGGTCCTTGCCTCCCTGAACGGCCCAACATATATTTCAGAAAGGCAAGAAATCTAAAATCTTCTCTAGCTCCTAGTCTGCTCCCTATTGAAGAAGTTACCAAGCAACCAGGGTTTCTGGCCACAAAAGGGTTTTATGGGTGCGGGGCTTGTAAGGTATGCAAATACTGTCACCCCGAACATAAAATATTTACAGGTGATGAGGAGTGTGTTCACAAAATAAAAACCTTTCTGATCTGCCTAAGCACCCATGTAATTTATATGATAGAATGTGGTTGCGGTTTACGTCACGTAGGTAAGACCAAAAGATGTTTGAAGATACGCGCTTTAGAACATATGCGTAACATTACCAATAAGGTACAAAATCATAGCGTTCCGTGCCACTTCTTGAAAGCTCATAACTCCAAATTGGATACTTTTAAAATAAAGCTATTGAGCATGTCCCAAAAAACTTAAGGGGTGGAGACAGACTGAAAACCCTTTCCCAAAGGGAATCCTTTTGGATTGTCACTTTAGACACTCTGGCCCCTAGAAGACTTAATGAGGGTTTTGATCATACCCCCTATTTGCAAAGATGCGGTAGTTCTTATTTGCAGTAAACCTTTCCTTCATTTTTACTCCCCCTTTTTTAGTAACTTTTTAATAATTTTTTGTAATATTAAAGAATTCTGTGATAGCGAGTTACTAAAGATAGACCTATATATGTGTATTGTTTTTGTATAAATTGATATAGATATATGGTTTGTTGTATATGTTGTGTTTATCTCCTGTTTATGTAGAGATACCTGTTAGGGTTACTTTCTGGCCATTCATTTTTGCAAGAGGTCATATTTGGGCTTATTATTTGTAGCCAAAAAAGAAGATAGAGAAATATCTCCTTTGGTAGATTTTTTTAATGGATATACACGTATTAATTTTAAGGATGGTTTTGAAAAATCTCTGTTTTTAAGTATTTATATGTATATTTATTTATATGAAATTGACTTTTCAGTCTCTTTTTTTAATATTAACGATCTTATTTATTTATATTTATATGTATATCCATATACATTTTCTCTTTTTTTTCTCTTTTTGATATGAATAAACCTAGACCTTGGACTTGTTAATGGCCAGTAATGCACCTTTTCAATATGGGTGTGATATAACCATTGAATTATTATGCTTTTCATATCATGTTATTTGTACTGATAGTATTGTCACCAAAGAAATTTGACAGTTCATGAATCCTCAGTTGATTTGATTGACAGACTGTGTGGGAGGCTTTAGCTCCTCCCACGGCCTGTCAGTATTTAAATGAAGATGTGCACAGTGCCTACTACGCCCCCTGATGAAGTCTTACAACGAAACACGTAGGGGCGGGTCAGTGCACAGGACCGTAACACACGCACGTGGTGAGCGACTTCCCCGTTGTTGTTGGCGAGAGGCGGCACTGTGTGGACTCTCCAGGACGCTGGGCGCCCATCGGTGATGTAGCCGCGGTTGTTTACTTACCTGCTAATGCTCTGATTTTATTTGGTACGTTTTTATCTGTTGACCCTGAGGGGCATAAAAAATTGGATTTCTGCACCATGAAGCGCTCCCTCTCCTGCTTGTTGTTATAGATTGATTATTCCGGAAGCAAAGACCGGATCCATTGCGGGAAGCTGCGATTCTCTCTATCAAGAATCTGGTGCTTAGAACTTTTTAGTCTGCTTTTTACTGTATTGTGTCAGTACTGCTGTTTGGCCTGAATTACCTCTTTAATAGATTAAATAGTCCTTACAGTAGCACGCCATTCACTACCTGTCTTTTTGTATATATATTATATATTTACACTAATAATTTTTGGTCATTCCCAGTCAAATTGAACCACCTCCCAGCTTACAAGATTTTTATCAAGACACATCATGATATACAATGAAGTAGTTAGCATATTTAGACCGTCTCCCTCAGTGAAGCCCGAGTATGGGTCATATATTTACCCTCAATGCCAACCTATTTTGTATGCTTGCCTATCTTTCTTCACGACCAGAGCATAAATGGCTTATTTTATTGTTGAAATAGGCATTATATCAGTTCTTTCTTTAATGTGAATGGCAGATATCACTGTGCAAGCAGTTGTATTATAATTCCAGGCTCCTTTGTCTACAACTTTCATTAAAAAGCACATTGCCAAATTCCAACAGCCCTTCATCTTAGTCTTCAGACAGAAGTAATGTGTTCTTGGCATGCTGGCTCATTTACATTTTCTTGACCATATCCCTCAGTGAAGCCCCAGTACGGGTCATGTATTAACCATGATTTGTATGCTTGCCTATCTTTCTTCAGGACCAGAGCGTAAAGGCCTTATTCTATGAACTAGGCATCTAAATGTTTCTCAGAGACAAGAATAATGTGACGAGCGCAATTACTGTAGATGACCTAGGCAGAGTTCTATACACAAATAATATAATAACAGAATCAATATTACTCAAATAGTTCTAATATGCACAATATAGCTAGTGTAAATTCATAAAAAACAAATCAATATTAATCAAACAGTATATATGAAAAAGAATAAATAATATGTATCTCGATATTATAATAACCCAAAAACTAAACTGATCTGCGCAGGTGCCTAGTAGTGCAAAACTAGAACAAGTACAAAATAAGAAAATATGCACCGCGCTGAAGAATAAGTAGATGGGTTAGAAAAAAGAAAAAAAGAAAAAACGGAGCAATTGGTTCAAACTAAAAACACATATAACATTTATTAATATCTAAATCATTAATAATACAAGAAATTGCAATAAAAGGAGGAGAACAAGGCACTAAATGGGTATAACCAGACACCCCACAGCCCGCAGGGAACCCTTGGTAAACCAGTGGCCCGAACGGTAGGTATTAGATACCACTGTGGAGTAATCCTAGAGAAAAAAACCACATGGAACAGCGGTATAGCGGTTTTAAAAAACTGATGTTAAGTCTCTGCAGCCTGCTACTTTGTAGCTAAAGATGACTGTATTAAATCCACAGACAGGCGGTGACAGTGTCACGGTGTATAAAAGTAGATGTTAACAATAGAAGCACGGTCCAATTGGCATATAGCAAAGCTAGAGGGACACCAGCCATAGCTTACAGATAAAACAAAGATAATATGAGCAGTGCACCATAAGTCGCCTGTGATGTGCTGCGGTGACTAGGTGATGAGTTGCAGATGAAGCAGATGAAATAAAATAAAAGTTTTACCGTACTTTAAACCGCTGCTGGGGTGAGCCAGCACGGGCTCCGGCTACAGGAAGATAATAACAAAGCTGAGTCAGTTGAATAGCTCAACGCTGCCGGGCGTCCCCGGTCGGAGCAGTATGAAGATGGCTGTTTACACGCACAATGGCTGGACACTCAGAGCAAACTTCACAGATCTCCCCAGATAGTAGAGCCTTGTTCCAAATTAAAACACCTCCAATGCAACGCGTTTCGTCCCTGGATTGGGACTTTTTCAAGCATATAAACGGAAGTGACTCTCTCTGTTATTTGTAGTGTGTTCACTTAAAAAATATCAGGTGGAAGTTGTAAAGCGTAATTAGTGATCAGCCTCTCGGATAGCTGATAGAACTCATAGGAAAAAGACACTGGTATGATAAATACAGAGAGCAGACATTTTAAACATAAGTAATACAATATAATTAGAGCTGAACCAATTGCTCCTAACTAAACAGGATTGTATGAACATATTTTGTTTTTATATATACATGATATATACTATATAATTTAATACAAACGAAAAAAGTTAATTAAATAATAAACCAGGACATTTTACATATAGTAGTAATTGTGAACATGCATAATGCATTTAAAAAATAATAAAAATAAACCAATTGCAAATACTGAAAAATAATTGCATCATACAAAAGTTTTAATAGTAAATGAAAACTAGGACAAAAACAGAAACAAAAACAACAAAAAACAAACATAAAAATAAAAATAATAATAATAATAATAATAATAATAATAATAAAAACCAAAAACAAAACAAATATGAAAATAAAAATAAAATAAAAATATCATTTAGAACTAAATTTAAACCAGAAAACAATAACAACAGATAACAGATACTATGCAGGGAACACTGAATGCACAATGCATATTAACTCAATAAATACATACAGTTCCTTTTATACAGTACCATATTTCTATTCATTAATATTAATTATTTTATTACACCATTATATATGCATTTTACACTATCTATTCCTCATTATATTCTATTTATTATTCAATAATATGTATTCAATCGTTTTCCATATTATATATGAGAGTGCATACATTTCAGGTGAAAATATATAAAAAACCAATAATCTTCAAAAAGAAAAACTCTTTATGTGTGTTCATTCAAACCATTGACCATAACTATACATTATATAGTGTTATGTTATTCATTGAATTCCAATGATTTATTAAGACCATCTGGTGAAAGAGTTTGTAATCGGAATATCCATTATGTCTCTTTTAAACATAAGGTCCTAAAGCGATCACCCCCTCTAGAAGTAGCATTAATGTGTTCCACTCCCATGACACTGAGCGTATCCGGGGACTGGTTGTGTTTCTCAAGAAAATGTCTGGACACACTATGTTTAGCGTATCCTTTTATTATATTCCTCCTATGTTCTCCAAACCGTTCCCTCAGTGTGCGTGTGGTACGTCCCACATATTGTAGGCCACACGCACACTGAAGGACGTAGACAACATAGGAGGTATCACAATTAATAAAGGACTGTAATCCATAAGAAGATTTGGACACATGGGAACAGATGGTTATAGATTTATTTAACATGAAACGACAGGTAAGACAGATGGACTTGTTACATCTGTAGTTACCGGACGGTCTATTCGGCAACCACGTATCGACATTGACATTTTTATTTACACTTTTTTTAAAAACAGGTAAGCAACTAGGTGCTAATATGTTACGAAGAGACCTATTTTTCTTAAATATAACTCGTGGATTGGTCTAAATGTTTCTCAACATTTTGGCTAAGATTACGCATAATATATGTTGTCATCAGTTTGGGAAAAAAATTGCCTTCAAAAATGTTATGAGATAAATCACATGCAACCATAAGGAAGATGTTGCAGAGTTGCGCAGCAGAGGGGCGCATCATAGGTGCCCCCCTCTAAATCTGGCACTTATGTAAGGGGGGACAAGGGTCCAGCTTGTCCCCTATCTAAAACCAGCACTTATATAAGGGGGACAAGGGCCCAGCTCGCCCCCCCCTCTAAAATCAGAACTTATGTATAGGGGGGACGAGGGCCCGTCTTACCCCCCTCAAAAATCAGTACTCAGGTCAGGCCCCCCCTCTAAAACCGGCTCATATGTAAGGAGGGATGAGGGCCAAGGTTGTCTCCCCTCCGTTAATTATTTGTAGTAACTTGGTATATGTTAAGACATTGAAAGATGCTCTTAAATAGGACAGTGAAGAACTGGATACTTATGTAAGGGGGGACGGGACACAGGTCGCCCCACCTCTAAAACCAGCACTTATGTAAATGCAGACGAGAGCTAAAATTGTTCCCCCCTCCGTTAATTACCGGTTGTAACTTGGTATATGTTGAGACATTTAAAAATCCTATAAAATAGGACAGTGAAGAACTGTATACAGACAGGTGACCCGGTTGATAATGCGCTTGACAGGGTTACTGTGATCTTACTTACTGCACCTTGTTTCATGGTACTGGTCAGTTATGAAACCTTTAAAAATGTAATTTTGCCTCTTACATGTGCTAACATATGTCAATCTTGAATATAGCTGTGCACCTGCCAGGAGAACTTGCAAACATGCGCTGTTAGAGGTATTTGAGGATAGCATTGAGAACCTAGCATTATATTCTGTATGAAAAACCAGGAGTCCTGACACTCGGAAAAGCAACATGAAGATAATGTACCGTGGCCCCTCCTGTGCGGGCTATGAATGTCCCTCATATTCTCCTATACTCAGACAGACCAACCAGGAAAAGACGATGCAGCAGGGGACGTAGCAATGGCTGAGGGATTGACTAAGTAGTGGGCTATTATATAAACAGCAATACGACATAGAGGTGACAGATTTATTCCAGTTCATGATGGTCATCACACTTAAGTTTTAGAAAGAGTCTTATGATGTGCCCCATGTTGTCTACCTGCTGCCAGTAACCGTACTATATCACCGTACTGTCCAGCCGGGCACTTACAGACTTGTGCCTGATGAAGAACTTGGCTGTTTAACCCAGCAGAGACTGCAGAGGCTGACGGAGAATATCCAAAATAATTGCGGTGCTACCACAGAATTTAAACTGAAATTAAGGCAATAAAGCAAATAGAAAAAAGTGGTCTTTTTAGCATGGAAATAGAATTCGGGCACAAACAGTGTAGCAGTCATTTTCTAAGAGTAGGTATTGCACTTTGTTCAATTTCATGTCCTTGAGGCCTCCCACTACCCGTATGCCAAACATGTACTGTATGACAAACCAAGTACCTCAGTGAAAGACAGGTAGACTGCTGTGGCCGAAGTGCTTGGTTTGTTCGGGCTCCCACCTAATTTTACAATTTTTGTTTTTTAGAAGAGAAATTAGGGCGGTAAAAAAAGGAGAGAGAAATTACTCCGCCAACATCAAGGCTTCTCTGTGGGAGCAGTCCTAACTCTAATATTAACTTTTAAAGTCTCTCTGAGATCACAGCTGTGAGGGGGTGTGGTCTCAGAGGAGCCTTTGGAGAACTGGGGAGACTCCATGAGGTATGCTCTCAGTTTGGAAAGAAATTGGATATTTGACCTAAAGTTAGGGCTCTATTTAGAGTTAATATTAGAGTTAGGACTGCTCCCACAGAGAAGCCTTGATGTTGGCGGAGCAGCTTATCAAATTTCTGCAGATTTTTGTAACTAATTCTCTGGTTTTTATTTTAAAGATAGAAATTCATATTTAGTTACTGAGTAATGGCTAGAGTGCCAGACAATGCCTTGCTTTTTGTACAAATTCCCTGCCCAGTGCACCTGCCGTGTATATTACTTTAACAAACTGATTTGAGCAGCCTCCTTTTGAATTTTGTGTTTTAAAGTCTCTTTGAGACCACAGCTGTGAGGGAGTGTGGTCTCAGAGGAGCATTTGGAGACCTGGGAATCTCCATGAGGTATGCTCTTGGTTTGAAAAGAAAGTGGATATTTGACCTAAAGTTAGCGCTCTATTTAGAGTTAAGATTAGAGTTAGGACTGCTCCCACAGAGAAGCCTTGATGTTGGTGGAGCAGCTTATCAAATTTCTGCAGATTTTTGTAACTAATTCTCTGGATTTTATTTTAAAGATAGAAATTCATATTTAGTTAATGAGTAATGGCTAGAGTGCCAGGCAATGCCTTGCTTTTTGTAAAATTCCCTGCCCAGTGCACCTGCCGTGTATATTACTTTAACAAACTGATTTGAGCAGCCTCCTTTTGAATTTTGTGTTTTAAAGTCTCTTTGAGAACACTTAGAAATGAGGCACTCACAGACTTCAATAGTAAACAATATAGTTCCTTATACTCCAACATTTCAGGGAGGTACGTCCTCCCTTTCATCAGGGACACATTACCACACTACATAAAATGACATACATTTATACTTACAAACATATTGCCCAAAGGCACTTACCACCACCCCTTTGTGCATGTGGAGACCACAATGCCGACGGCGCACCGTATTTGCCACGGTCTGTGAAAATAAACAATTATTCAATGTGACTAAGAAACGTGCATATCTATAAAAACATATTAATAAACTAACACCAATGCTTTGAAGTTAGACTGACACCTCTTCTCAGTCTCCAATTTAACTATTCACCCTGCTAGCCTTCAAGGTACTACAATCTATAAAATGTCCCTAAAAAGGACCGAAACAATTATATATCATTAGTGTTAGTTTATTAATATGTTTTTATAGATATGCACATTTCTTAGTCACATTCAATAATTGTTTATTTTCACAGGCCGCGGCAAATATGGTGGCTTCGTTCGCTGGGCTTGTCTCATCTGTCAATGGGGAAAGACTGCTTGTTGATCCTGGTTGCTGGGATACGGCTTGCAGTTCCGGACCGGAAGCCAGGGATGAGCGTCAGCAGCGGTGCGCCGTCGGCATTGCGGTCTCCACATGCGGGTGGTGGTAAGTGCCTTTGGGCAATATGTTTGTAAGTATAAATGTATGTCATTTTATGTAGAGTGGTAATGTGTCCCTGATGAAAGGTAGGACGTACCTCCCTGAAACGTTGGAGTAAAAGGAACTATATTGTTTTCTATTGAAGTCTGTCAGTGCCTCATTTCTATAGACTGTTATACGCCTTTTCAACAAAAGGTGTTACTGAAGAGCACCTCAGCAAGTTAATATTGTATGGATGGAGTGCCGCTTCTACAAAATTATATATCGTTATAATTATATCGCTATATTGTTATAGAACAAGACACCTTTTTTATTAAAGGTACAAAAGACAGCTCTAATAAGGGCTTTTGGGTTTTTTTTACAGCACAGAACTATACACTACCACACTAGTGAATAGGTATATTATCAACAGACTACTCTGTGTGACGCTGGTAGAACTACAGTACAGAACACTATTTGACTTCCACCACCGATCTCCTATATAAAATGGCTCCAAAATCAATAAACCCTCAAAAACAGAACAGAGTAACAGAATAGCGCAATCACAAAGCAGCTGTAAAATAACATCAGATTTCAAGCTAAAAAAATCCAAAACCGGGAGATCCAACATTTCTGCCAAAATGGCATTTTGCCTAGCTTTTTAATCCGAATTTGGCGGGAAGATCCGAGCCATGGTTCGATTTGACTCAAAAGTTCAAAGTTTCGTGAAATCTGA
>WWET01004762.1:90110-102636 GCA_011038615.1 Limnodynastes dumerilii | reverse complement strand
ATCCAGTCCAGCATGGCGCCGGCGTGCACCGCATCCCCTTGTGGAGCGGGTCGCGCCGGCCCTGGGGACTACAGTCCCAGGCCTCCATCTGACCATAGGCCCCCACACATTGCAGAAGGCCTCCCCTCCATCTGACCATAGGCCCCCACACATTGCAGATCTCCAGGCCTCCCAGTACAGTGCATAAGGATGTATGTCAGGGACTGACATCCTCCTCCAAAGCATACTATATAGGCCCTTGATCNGGGGGGATGTCCGGCGCCTATCCAGCATGGCGCCGGCGTGCACCGCATCCCCTTGTGGAGCGGGTCGCGCCGGCCCTGGGGACTACAGTCCCAGGCCTCCATCTGACCATAGGCCCCCACACATTGCAGATCTCCAGGCCTCCCAGTACAGTGCATAAGGATGTATGTCAGGGACTGACATCCTCCTCCAAAGCATACTATATAGTGTGGGCCCTTGATCATTTTCAGCCCTAGGCTCGCATGGCCTTCAATCCGGTCCTAGTGGTACTCACCAATGAGATCCCCTAGATTATAGTGTGATGTGACCAATAGACTACACTTATACCACTTTCACATCACCAGCCTGCAATAACCTGGGACTTTCAACATTTGTGTTGAAAAAAACAAAAAAAACAAACTCCAACCCTTAAAACACTGCAGGGTAGACCTTGAAATTTTCAACCTCAATTTTAAATTGCAAATATAATTTAGAACAGGGCAGTGGTGTTAAACGGGTTTGTGATATAAAAGTGTCAAAATTCCCCCTCTGTTATATGTAAATGTATTCCTTATAAGATAAAAAGTCTAGTAAATTAGTTGTGAAATAAGCTATAAGAGAAATTGAGATCCAAACCTACGTTCCCTTTACGTTTCAACGCGTAGCGTATTTACAATTCCTAAGTACTATGTACTGCCCTAGTCACTCCTCCTGGTTGTATGTATTTTTGCAATTTTACGATTTCCAAACCCTACTCAACGTAACCCTCTTTGCCTTTCAAATTGACACAGTGAAACTAGAAAAAAATTTAATTTATTAACCCTGCTTCCTAATATCGAACTGGAACTGGATCCACAGATGTAAATGATCATTTGTAAAGACTCCTTGCTATACATTTTCATCTGTCCCCAGTTAAAATAGTTAATTGTAAATATTGCACTGCAACTTTGTTAATATAGTTCACAATTTGTGCATACTGTATGTTGTGTACTAAAAACCATATTGCCTTGTTTAATTGTCTTATATATGTTCCTGGGATAATTGTTATAACCCAATTCTTGATTGATTTGGGGTTTAGTACTTTAGACTTTGAGAACTTAGGGGTCTATTCATGGATTTACCTCTACTCATTTAATTAGATAAGCCACTATTGAAAATTAACCAGGTTTACTTATTTAATCAGTAGGCATTCTAACAGGTATTATAACAATAACACTTTACCATCAAATATACAAGCATACAACATAACAGTACCTCAGAATATCACATTAGTTTAATAATATCAAAACACTTGTTGCTGTGACACGCATTATCTGATTATATCATCACACAAACCTTATAGTACCACTGTATCTACACTTTTGGACAATGTCTACAATCAATAAAACAGCTTTAGAGTTTACTCAGTTTCTCTTCTTGTATTAGCTTGCATATAATTACAGTTATTTAGCTAACGTTTTTATTGAGTTGTCAATAGCAAATGTCTCTCACTTGTGATAGTGAATAAGTTTGTCAAAATGTTCTTTTATGGTGGTGCACTTGTAGTTAGATTACTTGCTAGCTAGTTTTGCTGAGAAACAATGTTGGCACAAAATATATCCTTGATGACACATTTAATGAAAACACTCAGGTATGGTAACAGCCACAGAAGTAATGTCACTTGTAATTGTCATCTGTTTCCTTCATGAACTTTTTTACATTTAGTGAAGCAGATGTAGTATTTCAGTACTCTCTGTCACTATGGACCTGATTCACACTTAAGAATTCTTATGATTTTAGGTGCTTATATTTAAGAACGGATGCACTGCGCATGCGTAGTAACTTTTATATGCTATTTGCGTTGGACTTAAGTTTGCAAATTCCGTGCTAATATACTATGGGCCTGATCCAGAGCTACGATGTTACACTGAGCGCTGTAGCGCTCAGCGTAACATCGCTGCTATGGCCCAACACTCCCCCTTGTAGGAGCGTATTAACTCTCCCTTACGCCGACTGAAGGCTACCCTAACTTCAGCCGGCGTAAGGGAGAGTTGAAACGCTGGGACGGCGGCGTTAGTACGTTAACGCCGCCCTCCCAGCCTCATTACCCTCCCTCCCCCGCCCCCCTACACTAACTTCAGCGTAGGGACGCTGGGGGACGTCCCCTCCAGCGTCCCTACGGCGCTACTATGGACGCCCGATCTACGATCGGGCGTTTCCATAGTGACGCCGGGCAACATCTGCCCGGCGCATGCGCATTATGTACTAGCGACGGCGGCCGTAGCTCTGGATCAGGCCCTATGAACTTAAAATCTCTAGGTTCGTAGTAACATACGCAAAAATGGGCATTCCATGCATAATGAACTCAGCAGATAGGAAGATTTGGGTGGAGAGAGGCATTTAAATGACCAAATTAAGGTGCGGTTATGCTGGTTAAGTTCCTAAGTAGACGCCACATAAGAGCCTAAAAACCGGGGGTGTGCTGAGGGAGTTTCATTGCTATTAGTTACGTATATTTAGGAACCTATGTCGTTCTTAAGTGTGAATCAGGTCCTATGTTGTTTGCAAGCAGGATTGTGATTTACAAATTGTTCAGTTGACATATATTACACTCTTTGGGCTGTATCCAGAGCTACGGCTGCACAGGGAATTACGGCCAGCTCGGACATAATTTCAGTGTTTTAAAGGATGTGCGCATATTTGTGACTTCCTGCAAGTGAAATCCAAGAGGTTCTCAAATTTACATTTGTTGTTAATAATAATGAATATGTGTCTTTCATATTCTTAATCTTCTAATCAACTAAGTTAAACATTGATTTGTTCCTAGTAAGGGTTACCTGTCCTAGCACATATACTAAAAGAACATCTGTAAAAGTAAAACATTTATGGCTTCATTAGTATTAATCTAATTATTATTGTTATAAAATGGCATGTCTTTTGTATCTATTGCAGTACGTAAAGATCCCTTTATAGGGATGTCTTAAAATATCTCATCTACAAATAATTTATTAGTAGGATAATTTCACAGAATAAAACTGTGTTGAAGAGGTTGCAATTTCATAAATATTGTGTTATGCTAATTTTCGGTTTCCCTTTTCTATATTTTTGAAAAATAAGGTATATTCTGCTAATACCCATAAAAGTCTGGAGTGCTACAGTTATACTGCACAAGCCTATTTTCTTTACTTAGCAAATCCCTGCAAATCCCTGGGGTTTGAAAACCCTGGGGATTGGCAGGGACACACCGAGCTGCCCGTTCACACTGACAGCGGTGACCCGGGAATTCCCTGGTCACCGCTGTGCAGTGGAGCCGCGGGACCCGGCTTTCTCCGCAAACCCCTTCTTTTTAGCCGGGTCTAAGACCCGACTAGAGAGAGCCGGGGTTCGCGTTCAGATTGCCAGAAAAAGCCGGGGTTTTCATGAAACCCGGCTATTTTATGAAAACCCCGGCTTTTAGCTGGTAATCGGAGCGGGGTATTATTCAGATTGTAGAGCTGGAGTTGTAGATTCAGATAACATTTTTAGTAAGAGCCAGAGATGAAATGTAGCAGCTGCAACATCAAATTAAACTAAAATGTATAATATTGTGGGCTCTATTTATAAAGATCATTTTCCTGTGATAATACCCGTTTTCATGTGAAAACAGGCATTAGTGCAGTAAAATGAAGTTTTTGATATTTACAAACCATGCATAGTCATGGAAAACTACAGTTTCCATGGCGATGCATGTCACTAACACATCACCCCGCTGGCCCGTTCTTTTCAGTGCGGGGCGGCGGTTCATATATTTACAAAGCCTGGGAGCAGAGTTTTACACTCCACTCCCGTCATAAAACTAACACCAGCTCGGGCTGGCGTTAGGGGGTATCTATTCCAGCGATGTCCCCATATACCCCTCTTTTCCTCCCCCTAATAGCAAAACTTACCTGTCCGGGAGACACGTCCGACTCTGAAGATTTCGGAGTCCCGATATGAAGACATTGCGCATGCATTTCGGAGTCCCACAATGGGGACTTCCCATTTTTTCAAACCCGCAGCTTAGTAAATCTGGCCCCAGGTGTTGAGAAAGTCTCAACACCTCAAGTCTCATTATGCTGTGCCAGGTTTCAGTAATGCTTCTGCTGTTGGAGTATACTGGAAGTTGTAGTTTTACAACATATGGAGGGCCAGAGGTTACCTATCCCTGCTCTAAAATTAAATAGAAATCAATGCTTACATTCTGAGGTAGTTAGGATTTGTGCTTCTTTATCCTTTATGAACATAGGGCCTGATCCAGAACCACGCTTCGAAGCGATTTTACGCGTGGCGGATATGTAAAATCGCTGTTTAGAACGCACTGCGCATGCGCACCATAGAAAATACGCACATTGACGTAGCGTAATTGTGAACATATGGACCATTCACGTATGTGCCACGTAAATACTTACGTGTGGGCGTGCCAAATTTACGTGAGTCCAAAATACGTCTGAAATACGTGAAGTAGGCGGGGGGTGGTATTTAAAGTGTACAGTATGGGCGTGCTTAGCTGCGTAAATTCGTTCAGCCTATACGTATGCGTGCGTATGATAGCGGTTACGTTGGAAAAAGTTAAGGTAGGGTTTGGGAAGCGTATCTTGACAAAATACGTCCGTGCAAGGGGTGTGCCGAGGGGAGTGTAGCGAACTTACGTGCACGAAAATACGCTCCGCGAATAAACGTACGGCACACGTAGTTCTGGATCCGGCCCATAGTTACTATGGCAATGTTATTAAAAAAAAAGCATGCAATGTTGAAAGCTATTTATTCTAATGGATTAATGCTGAAAAAAAAATCTGTCGGTTTGCCTTTGTTTGCTATGTATAGCAAATGTCATTGTACCGCCTGTAGACTGCAATCTACTTGTTAGATTTGGCAGCCTTCCATATGTGGGGGACTAAAGGGCGTGTAAGCCAGTCCTACATTCTGATTGGATGGCTGTATAGTGTGGAGATCAGACTGTAGAACAGATGAACTTGAGTTTTTTTCTGTGCTTGAAGATGCGTTCGCCTTTTGTATAAGGTTATGCAAACCCTGAAAAAGATACAGACAGTGCAAATCAATATACATCAGCTCTTTATCAGTACTTACATGTAGTCTGTGTCTGTGCAAACAGAGTTGCAAAGCAATGTAATACTATGCAACATTGCATACATTACAGTTTTGCGTAACATGGTTTTTGTCATTTTTACAATCTTTTTACAATCATTCAATACCATTTATAATGGTAAACACAGTCACATTTATATTTGCTCCTACACATGAGTACCCAGCCTTACAATTTAATTTTGAAAAACATTTTACTTCTCCGGCTTTTATAGGACAGTTTTAGTCTTGTCTACAATCCTGGTGAAAGCTGAGATAGAGAAAATCATAACTTTTATCTGTTAGGAAATTAAGGAATCTTAAATTAAACATTAAAGTCATGTTGTCTACACAAAGAAGCAACTTTACCTACAGTGGCAAATACAGGATTTTGAAAGGGGGGTTTCCAGTGCGTGTAATACATGTTAGCATACCTCCCAACATTTTGGAGCCTGAAAACGGGACAAATAAACCCCCTCCTGTCCTGTCAAAGCTCTGCTCCTGATCCGCTCCCACTGTAATGCTGCACGGGGCAGGGGGGGTGTATGTTAGGGAATTAGACTGTAATGCGGCAAAGGTAGATATGAAGGACTGCTTAAAATTGGAAAGAACTACTTAATATGAAGCACTGTTAAAAATAAAACCTATGTAAAATGACAGAAAAGTGTAGAGTTGAGGGAATATGGGGGTAGTGGAACAGTTTAAACCTAAAATATTTGTCTAGTGATCATAGGCGTATCTATAATGGGTGCAGGATGTTCAGTGCACATGGGCCCTTCAGAAAAGGGGACCCTGTGGCATTCATCCTGTGCACAGGGTTGGGAGGGAAGGGGGGCCATTCAGCATCTATTTCTTCCCTCTAAGATCTTCCAGAGGGAAGAAAATAGATGGTGAAGGAGCCCCCTTCCCCTGTGATGGGACTGTCTCTATTCGCAGGCCGAAAAAGGGGGTGGGACTTACAGCGCTGATAGGTTCCACCTCTTTTGAGGTCCGCGAATCGAGTCAGTCCTGTCTCAGGTAAGGGGAGGGGACCCATGTACAAATCTTGCACAAGGGCACGCTCACTTCTTAAAACACACCTGCTAGTGAGTCATACAAAGCATATTTACACAGTTGTATATTCCAGTCATATCAGTCCATTATTATTATTATTTTTCTTCTTCTTCTTCTTCTTCTTCTTCTTATTATTATTATTATTATTATTATTTTTATTATTATTATTTTTATTATACTTTTTTATTATTATTATTATTATTATTATTATTGTCATTATTATTATTATTTTTCTTATTATTATTTCCATGTTCTTTGCTGGCAGGGCCCCCATAATTTACTTGCCCTGCGCCCCCAAAATTTTTTATTTCTATCTTGTACTTACCTTTAAAATATAGGGTGTCCGCTTAGAGAGTTGTTATTGTTAATGCTCTCAGTATTGTAAACAAAGAAAACTTTGATTTCATATATTAGAGCCTGTTTACACATGAAAACAGGCTTTATCATATGAAATCGAAGATAGTAAATGGAGCCCTATCAGTTGAATAGATACATTACATTCATAAATAAAGATAAAGAGAGACTAAGGCTGAGAGAGAGAGAGAGAGAGAGAGAGAGAGAGAGAGAGAGAGAGAGAGATGAGGGAAAAGGGAAAGGTTGACAGGAGAGAATGAGGGATACATAAAAAAATGAGGAAAAGGCAACTCTCTGTTAGTAACATAGGAATTTAATGGCATGTCAGGCATATAGACATTTTAGGTCCGGTGGAGTACAAGCAGAAGCATTGCCAAGTTTAAGCTGATAAGGTTTACAAGAACTATATTGGGATAAATAGGTTTTAACAATTCATGACAGGCCGGAGGCAGGACAGTAGCCCTATAATGAGGTTATGTTATACAAAGTTTACACACAGTGACCTTTATAAACTCTTTTTGTAGACAGAACATAGACATGATGTACCTGCTAGTTTCACAATCACGGATGATGTAAATCTCTGATACTGAATGAATATCACTAATACTATAGCCAAGTGCCGTATTTATAGATGTGTCCTTATCGAGATTCTGTGAATGATATATTGCAAAATGAATGGATAAACAGGAAACACGTTTTTGTTAAACTGCTATGAGCCAATATTGTTTTTCAGACGTACTCGACAGGTGGTGCTTTTGATAAATGGACATGGAAGCCATCATGAATAAAATAACAGGTGGCTACATTAGGCATCATGTCTAAAAACTGGATTGTTTATTGTTGGCTGCAAGTCAGGGTTGTCCCTTTTTTCATGGTATATTGTCACTGATTTCTTTAGAATCATAATATTTTTTCCATCTGTATATGAACAATAAAACCACTTACATCATTGCTGTGTCTTGATAATTTGTGTCACTGGCAGCACAATGCTATTACACATCTGACTAAAGTACAATGAAACTGTCCTACTATCAATTTAATATCAGTCGCTGGAAGTGGCTGCAGTGTATAAACCAGTGGAAATTTGGAAGTGTTGGCATTTACAAAGGGTGGTGTGGAAGAATAGAAATAAAAGAAGTAAGTGGAGAGTTATAGCTTTTCAACTTGAGTAGTGGGAGAAATGTCAGTATGTCATACCCTCATATACCATCCCACATCTGGTATAAACAACAGCAACCTTAGAATTAAAAAATCACATAAAAAGCTGGATGCTCTATTTAGTGGCGCACCCAAGGGGAATTTGTGCTGGCACAAATGTGCAAGCGAGTGCTCTAACACAGGGCCAGAGACTGACATTGCAGCAAGTTAACTGGGACTTGCCGCATCACTTTCCCCGCTCCCAGACAGCTGCACAGGAGAGGAGAGCGGAAGATGAAGCAAGGGTAGGGCGTGCCTGAAGGAGAAGACAGAAAGGACGGTATAAAGCTGAGAAGGGCAGTGGACCGAATGTGGAGAGAGCCACTGGGACTGGTGAGTTTAACTACCGCTGAACCACCACTGTGTAAGGTGCTGATTGGGTAGTTTACTCTGTGTTAGTTTTATGAGCTGCACCGAGTACCCTAGAACATGAGCACAGTGGATCCCCTGGTGATTAACCCCTGGCCCTGTTATATCAGTTGCTCCTGGAGATTAACCCCTGAGTACCTGGCACCCTTACAGTGGTTAACCTCTAAATGCCTGACTCCCTTACAGTGGACCCTCCTGGTGATTAACGCTCGATCACCTGGCCCTGTTACAACAACTCTCTGGATATTAGTTTTGCATTAGTCGCACCTGGTTAGTTCTGGCCACTGTACGTAGTGATCAGTTTGTTATATAGCGTGACACTGGTATTATTTCCATAGTTGTTAAGTTAAGCGAGCACAAGCCTTAAGCTTCAGTTGGATAAAAACTATGTATCCTTGGTTCTGTTAAATGCATTTATGTTTTGCGGAGATATTGTTAGCAGGTGCATAGAGTGAGGTGCGGTATCTCCCAAGAAAGTTACCCCACGATCTAGTTCTGAGCCAGTTTGCTGCTCAGGGATAAGCAGGTAAGTCCACTGCAGGTAAATAGAGCCCTGTATGCCAGAGATAGGTTGTTTTGCGTCTCCCTGCAGGAGCTGGTAACATCATGAATGGAGTCAGATTCATCTGGACTTACAGTGGGTATACCTTTTTGTCTTTGTGTGACTCGTCTCCTATGGTTGCAAATGGAACTAGTAGGCTCGCCAGTGTTTGGTGAAAAGAGGGTGTCTGAGGCCTTGGCCAATGATGACCATTTCCTCACCCATGGCCCAACGTCCCCATTGTCTCCAACAGGTTTTTTCTAGGTGTTGGCAAAATATTAAAAGTTCTTTCTTTCCAGAAAAGAAGGAGGGCCACACCAAAAGGAAGTGTTTTCCAGTCCTTCCTTCAAGATCCGTTAGGGGTGTGTGCGGGTTTCTCTTTCATGCTTTAGGCCATCACAGCACCCTTTACAATTCTATGGCACATACTATAATATAAATAGGATATAATAGGGGTCTGGGAAAGGCACACTATATACTGTGCCATTCCCAAAGCTTAATATATACCCCATATATTATAGTGTGTTCCATATCTAGACCTAATCTATCAGCACATGTATTTTGTGTAGTGTGCCAGCGCCAGTCCGTAAACGGACAATGCTGGTCCAGAGGCGTTGAGTCTAACTGCAAGCCTGGTGTTCACCAGAGTCCCCGATGGTGGGGGTGGTCTTGGCTGCATGCAAGCGGCAGTTTGTGGATCACTGAAAAAGCGCACGGACCCCAAGATGGTGGACAGGATCCGAGGGTAGCAGGAGTGGCTACATTGGAGTGGCTACTGAGACTGAACACTGTGCGAGCAGTGGACACTGGAAGTGCAAACACTGGAGACACAGGCTGGAACTAGACACAATGGAACACAGGAACCGAGGACTGTATAACTAAGACTGAGGACCGGATAACAGGAACCAAGGACTAGAGAGAGAGGACTTGAGGATGCAATATCAGCATTCAAGGAAACCTGTTGCTCTGATGGGGAAGTGATGTCAGAGAGGGATTTAAATATGGTAGTTGATAAGTGAGGTCCAACAAGGGAACGAGCCACACCTGTGAGATAATGATTGCAGTAGAGAGTGAATACTAGGAAGTGCAGGGGGCTAAAAGAAGGTCATGTGATTAGCAAAGGTAAACAAAAGACATAAGGTACAGTGAAAAGTACAGTGATCATGACAATGTACTACACGCATTGGAAATCCCCCGTTTAAGATCCTGAGTTTGCCACTGATATTGATGTAAAAAGACTAGTAGAAAAAGATAAAGTAAGTGAAGTGATTTAGTGGAAGCAAGGAAAAGGCCAATCCAATGAATAAGAAAATGGAAAAACTTCTTGTGAACCTCTGTATAAATTATTTTTTATTAGATTAGAAGAATTTATGATCAACATAGGAATCCCAGGTCTGGTACTCTCAAATGGTCTTTCAATTTCCTCATCAGCAGGTCTCGATGGCTTAAAGTTGTGTTTAGTGGCTGCTCTGCAAATATTTAACAAGGTGAATCATGTGGTTCCAGAGAAGATTGTGGTCTACCGAAATTGATTGTCAGACATCCAGTTGGGTGATGTAGTGGATTATGAAATGTATTATACGCATTGAAAATCCCCCTTTCAAGATCCTGAGTTTGCCACTACTATTGATGTAAAAAGAAAAAGACTAGTAGAAAAAGATAAAGTAAGTGAAGTGATTTAGTGGAAGCAAGGAAAAGACCAATCTACTGAATAAGAAAATGGAAAAACTTCTTGTGAACCTCTGTATCAATGATTTTTTATTAGATTAGAAAAATGTATAATCAACATGGGAATCCCAGGTGTGGTACTCTCAAGTGGTCTTTTAATTTCCTCATCAATAGGTCTTGATGGCTTAAAGTTGTGTTTAGTGGCTGCTCTGCAAATATTTAACAAAGTGAATCATGTGGTTCCGAGAAAATTGTGGTCTAACGAAATTTGTTGGGTGATGTGGTGGATTATGAAATCCCACAGCTGCAAGACCTGGTTCAGCACATTTCAAATTATTCACTACGGCCATTGGACGCATGTGCAGCAGCCCAGGCCACACACTGGTGAGTCCTTTATTTCCACAGAAAGGGCAAAGGTAGGATAACAGGCAATTCCTGATTCAACAACCAACAATGGGAGCTTGTGTAGTAGCCCAGGCCACACGCTGGTGAGTTCTTTATCCTGACAGACTTGGTAGGATAGTAGGCATAACACTGAGCTTGCAACAAACAATGGCTTGTGTAGCAACCCAGGCCACACTCTGGTGAGTACCTTGCAAATAGGCACACAAGTTGGCTTTCCTGTGTGGCCAGTAATTCTACCATAAGCCATCCATTCACTATGTGTTGTCGGGCTAGAGAGGCTTGAACCATCTGGACTCTGGGAAATCTGCTTCTGAAAGACCGGATATTTCACACTCGGTGATGTATAAAACTCTATGGACACCCCCTCAAGCCTTCTTTATTTATACATATTAAAATATTGTGAATAGGGCATGTGTCATGCAATATGAGTGTCTTACTATTGTCTCAGGGTGGGCTTTATCATAAGTTTTATGACTTTCTCAGCAAAATGTATCTTATCTTGAAACTAGATTCTTACAATTCTTGTTAACAAAGACTGTGCTTATAGTTAACCTTGAACAGAAAGCTGATATCTCTACTACATAAAAAAAAACTAAACAATGTTTCTAATATGTGCACAGATGTAAACTATAGCATAATAAGCAATTATTCAATCTTGCTGATGGCGGCTCACTGACGTATTATGTCCTTGATTTCGTCTTCATGAAAATCTCTTGGCCGGGCACTTGGCCAACTTTGTCTTGTTACTGCAGGAGTTATATCCTAATAATATATGTGAAGGAAAACTTTATTTATTTGCAGAATATTTAATTTTTTAATGATCACCTATATTTTTAACCTCACAGTGATAAACTTTTCTTCCTTTAACCAAGGGTTATTTTTACATCACCACCTGTACTAAATATATTATTCATGTTCATATTGTTACTCTTTATATTGTTGTCGTTCAGCAAGGTGGGTGAAGCCCATACTGAAATGTGGTGCAAGATGGAATTGTTCTTGGGCTCTTCCACCCACCCTTACATTGGACATGAAGTTTAACAAAACCAAACGCTTTAGCAACATGCACTGGTATTTCTGTGGCTGAAATGTTTAGATTAAATAGTCTTTATCCTTTTGAACCAAATAAATGCTTATTTCACAGCTCTGTCTTGAAAGTTAGTTTTTTCTGTTTATTCCTTAAGTATAATAGAGTTGACCCCTTCTTTACTACCATACCATCACTTTTCCCACTGATTTAATATAAAAGCTGTAAATCTCCATTTACTTCTATTGTTGCTATATTTTCATACCACACCTTCTAAATGTCTGTGTCGCCACTTCTAGAAGGTTTATGAAAAACATGAAATAAAGGTGTAACAAATCTTAGAAAAGTAGGAGCTAAGGGGTGGAGGACTGCAACTGACTGAACAGTTGCAGTCCTCCACCAGCATGGTTTATACAAGTTTTTTGGCACATGGGGAGAAAAAGAAACCAATGATTAAGCAGTTGAGCAAGACACAGTAAATGTGAGTAGGCTGGACTCACTTTTGTCTTTATTTGCTGGTAATTAACACATTACACTCTGGGTCTGTTTGAAATTGTGTCTTTTGAGTAAGCGCAATTGTGAAAATAGTGTAGTAGCAGTGGATGGAGGGA
>WWET01004762.1:61901-63919 GCA_011038615.1 Limnodynastes dumerilii | reverse complement strand
AATTTCTGTAGCACAATTTCTCATTTCATACTGAAGATTATTGAATACTGCCATCTCTGTATTTATTAGCACTGTCCAAGTAACACAACTCTGTATTGTTATAATTCATGCATTTTATAGTGAATAATCTGTGTTTATACTAGCTTCTTTTTCTATAACAAAATTGTGCACAATTTAAATAAAATAAGTGCAATTTACTAATTTGCCAGCCTGTTATGACAGAATGGCCAAATACATACAGAGCGGCATTCTGAGATTATTAAAGTATTGGAAGTACATCGGAGCTTCCTTTTTCAGTTTTAATGACAAAAGTTTTGCCATTAAGATTGAAATGCTGGAAACCCTGGACTCCTAGTACTTTATTCTAACAATCTCTGAGTGCCGCTCTTTGTGTGTGTGCGTGTGTGTGTGTGTATGTTTATATCTATATCTAGCTATATATCCATCTTGATTTATCTATGTCAGTAAGATTTTTTTTTTTTTGAAGATAATATAATTTGGTAATTAAATAAAATGGTAAAGTTTAATAAGATATCCAAATCTTGGCATTAAGACAAAGGAGCAACCGATCATAGACATTTCTTATACATTATATGTTTGGAACAGCATAGACCACTTTAACATTTTATTTAATTACCAATAATTCTATACTCCTTTTTGGTTAGAAACACTCTTTACTATGGTAAAAAAAACATGTAGCGCGATCACTGGGTGGAGCATCGTCAGACTGCGCCATAGTGCTGCAAGAGAGGCTCATTTTTTTTAACTTGCGGAGGGGAGGGGGGCCCGGGGGCCTGCATATTTTGTCAGTCCTGGGCCCCACAATTTCTGATGGCGGCCCTGACCACAACACAAAAGAAGCACAGCCTTGTAAGCTCTTACTGTTATCCAGTTTGTGTGTATGTACAGTATATATTTCCATACAATCTCACCCTCTTCTGTCTATACAGCCTTCCAATGTTTCCACCATGTGTGTCTCCAGCCTCCCAATATTCCTCCTTATGTCTCTCCACCCTCTTGATATTCCCCACATGTTTCTCCTGCCTCCCAGTATTCCCCATCATGTCTCTCCTTCCACCCCAGTATTCCCCACTCGAGTCTCCAGCTTCCAATATTCCCCATTCATGTCTCCTTCTCCCAGTATTCCTCATAATGGGGTCGCTGGAATACGACCCCAGCATTTTGTAAATATCTTCTGCTTCATTTTTATGCTATAGTGCCAGTTTTCGCTTCAAAAAATCGCATTAAAATGATCTTTATAAATAGACCCCCATGTGTCTCCAGTCTCTCTTTATTCCCCATTCATGTGCTTTCCTTCACTATCCTTTCCTCTTCACTTTCTCCGCAGTGCGTGCTCTCTCTACTTCCTTGTGATGCTGGTGTGATTTAATGTCACATCAGCGTCATTTGCATGAAGGAAGTTCCTGTTACCAGTTACTGTGCATAACACAGAACAGCTGATAGCAAACCTCAGCCACTGAAAGGGGGTTTACTATCAGCTGCTTTGTGTCGCTGCTGTGGCGTCTGATACCAGCACCCTCCTGCTGCAGCAGGAAGCGGGAAGATGAGTGCCTCTCCAGTTTAGTGCCGGTCTGCAACGTATAATCCTGCGGCACGCATTGCACCAGCCCTGCAGGTAAGCTTAACTTAGCTCAATATAGCAATATTTTGAAATAAACCTCCTATTTACTTGTATGTATATGCTGACACATAGGGCTCTATTTACAAAAGTCTGATCACTTAATTTTGATGCAATAATTTTTGCATCAAAATGAAGTGAACCATATTTGCAGAGCATGGATCGCCATGGATACTGCTGTTTCCATGGTGATCGATGCTAGCTCTGCATGTCCCTGTCGACCTTTTGTTCTCAATGTGGGCTGGCATTTCATTATATTTAAAAAGTTTCTAACTTTGCTCCAACACTTCAAAGAACGCCATTCTCACCATATACTTTCCTTTGCCTCCCCCTAATAGCTGCTATTAATTTAGATGGAAGTTAAGGGAGGTGTATAGGG
>WWET01004762.1:44401-56901 GCA_011038615.1 Limnodynastes dumerilii | reverse complement strand
GTTATTACAGGGATGATCAGTAAGGAGCGGGCAGTTATTACAGGGATGATCAGTAAGGAGCGGGCAGTTATTACAGGGATGATCAGTAAGGAGCGGGCAGTTATTAAAGGGTCAGCGGGCAGATGGGAAAATGCTGATAAAATAAAATAAGACAATACAGAAACATAAACAATTGTAATTGTCTCACTCTCTTAAGTCTGGCGCTTCATCCACACATGCTCTCACTCTCTATGCATTTAACTGAGTAACTAAACATCATTAAACTGAGCAACTAAACACTGATCTACTATAACTATTAGTATCTTGTCCTAAATATGACTGTCAGTGGTAGCGTTGGTGCAGTGTCTTTGGAACAGGTGGTAGCCTGGGCCACTGATCACATACAGCAATGTCTGTATCCTCAGATACGTGTCCTCAGTGCTGTGCTGGGGTCATTCCTGGGGGCAGGGGCGGCAATGTAGTGTAGACAGTGAGGGAAAGCTTTGGCCTCACAGTGTGTTGTTACAATATGGAGGTGTGCTCTGTGTGTATCACACTTATCTTTCGGTTGTGGATCACAGATCTCAATAACTGCCTTTGCCACTTTATACAGCCATCTTGATTGAAGTCCCTCACAGCTCACTCGCAATTCACCAACACGGGAGTCTCCCTCTCCGTTGTTGGACTTGCTTGGCTCTCACTGGGAATACTTCTGAAAGGAATGTCAGGTCCTGTGACTGATCTTTTTCCTGTCACAGACTTGCTCCAACACTGCTCTGGTGCTCCTGTCAGCTGTCTTCACCAGCTCTATTTTCTGTCACAATCTGTCTTTCTGTCACACTCTCCATCAAAGTCACTTCTCCCTCTCCTCACACTCTCTCCTCTCTTCCCTCCATTTTCTCCTCACAGATAGCTCCGCCCCTATTTCTTGTGTCCAGCAGAACTAGCTCCTCCTCTGTGATCCCCCTCTGCTGACAGCCCCTCCCCTTTCTCCTCACTTCAGCATCACAAGGTTTAGTAACTGTAAGAAAGAAAAAAGCACAATTTATTCATATTACTATAGAGGTAAATATACCAAATGCAATAGTATGATAAAAATATTCAATAATGTGTATCCAGAAAAAATCAAAAAACAATAAGCCAAAAGTAGAAAAACCCAGAAATAATCCAGTGAAAGTCAATCAGTTATGATGATGGAAAGTCATGTTGAAAACAATAGGTATTGAAATATAGGACCCACTTATCACTGAGCTGGTAATCGTCAATAGTAACTAAAGGCTCAGTGGATGAATATAGCGGCAATTGTATACACTGTGTCCCCGGTAATGTAAAAAATATATAAAACTGGATTTGAAAGTCAGACAGAATGTTCTGGCGAATGACCAGTATAGTTACCGCTGGAGAGTGTGTCATGATGGTCCGATACTGCAGGTGGATGGTGCAGTGTCTGTGGCCGGTGGAGAACTTAACAGGTATGGAGAGCCGGTGGAATTAACACTCCCAAGCCATAAACGTGCTGAGGATCCGTGTCACAGTGATCCGATGATGCAGACAGTTAGCGCAGCGTCTGTGGCCGCCAGGAGACTTGGCGACAAAGATGGTGTAGAAACCAGTAGGTTGACCACTGAGTGTGTAGCCCGATGTTCTTTAGGAATAGTACGGCATGTGCAGCCGCCGGGTAACTACGGGGAGCGAGATGCAGGCTCCTCCTGCCTGCTCGTAGTAAAGGTGTAATGCAGACAGCCACTGGTGTTTAGAAGACAGAGTATCAAAGGTGGCGTTAGGCAAATAAAGGGTCCAAACTGTAGATGACTTGTGCAAAAAAATCCTGGGTAAGAGTGGAATCAAAAGGGAGCTCTTACGCGTTTCTCCGTATAGGTTTCCTCAGAGAGCATATGTCTAGTGCAACGGTGGGAGAGGTTTAAATCCTCCTTATCCAGGTGATGCTTAATTAATGTGATCAGTCCTACATGGATTTGATGGGCAGAAGTATTTAAAGACTCTTAGCATTGCATTTTGTATATATATAGAAAAGAACCAATAAATGAACATAAAACAGGGATGATTTAAGGATACATACAAAGATATAAAAGTTAACATTATGCAATAAAAAGAATAAACAAAGTGATATAATACAATCGATTGAATTGAATTTGATTAAATTCAATTATATATCGGACATTTTCAGCAGTGTTATAACACTCCCTATGGTGTTATTATCTTAAAGGAGACAGTTCAATTGAAAATTCTATATAGATGGAAAAAGCAATATAGCCTATTATGATTAGGACTAATTATCCAGCTTAAAGTAATATTTATAATATTTATGATGTTTAAAAAGACATATATATATAAAAACTTGGCTATACACTAGAGCGATTATTGGTCCGATGGATTTTTAACACTGCTATAAAAAGTCCCTGAAACATCCAATTATTTTATCGTTTGCCTCTCCAAACTATTATTGGACCCAAGCTAACAATACATAGTAGTGCCTGGGATTAAATAGTAAATACATTTGACGGCTTGTCATGCAGCCTGTCAGTGTCTGAGGTCCTGCAGCTCTGTCTGTGTCAGTAGCATGTGCTTTATATGTAGTATTGAATCTACTATTTCCTATGGTGATTTTACAGTCTGCTAGTACTGCAAGTGTGTCTCTACTGAAATAGGATATTGATATATGTTGTTAAATAGTTGCTGGCTCCAAATGTGCGCTTAAAAAATCACTGACCTAAATTAACCTAAATTATGTCATCAGGATAGGTGTGTGACGCCAATATTGTGATCTCTCACTAGGGGAAAATTGTTCCATTCATCGGGCCACCTTCTACTAGGAGCAATATTGGCTCTAGTGTATGCCCAGCTTTAGAGTTGAGAGGTAGTGCTTTATTGTTAAAATAACATTTTTATAAGTAATTCTGGTCAGCATTTGTGTGTAATAAGCAAAATTAAATATTTTCCCCTCATGCAAATAATAAAATTAATTGGACTCCTTGAAATTCAACATGGTTTTGCCCAAGTGTAATTTTTTTTACCTCTTATTTTCAAATTCTGGATCTGGTCCTTGTTATTATTAACTGAACAAAATGAAGACCACATTTTCAATTAAGATAAACTGTTGCTGCTCTTATTAATGAAGCATATTGTATGTGCAAACATATTGATGTTGATTTTGTACTGGTGTTCATGGACCTTCCACTAACAGCATTTCAAATGTTGTGCTATCGTACTTTAGCTCTCTAGGGCAAACTAACAATCAGATAAGGGTTTCATTTGAAGTTAAAAGCAAGTAAGTACAAGTCAAGTTGTTTGTAAGGGGGTGCAGATATTTATGGAAAATACTAGTTGCTTTTACACATAGCACTTACAGTGCACTTGGAAGGCACATAAGATGTATTAAAAGAATTTAAAGGCAGGATCAAATCTACAGAGAATAGTTGCAAAGAACAAGTCATATTGCAACATGGAAATAGCTGCCCTCTGCACTTTACAAAAATATGCCGTCTCTGAACCCCTTCACCTCTAACACTAATGTTGATTGCTGGCTATTTTCATTTTTTATTCCATTTAAAGTTTCAGGAAAACTTCCAATATATACATTAAGGTAAGTGGTTTGTTCTATTGGGGAAATGCAATGCAATAAAATCATATAAAAATTCAAACTGTGCACATTTTATTTCTGCATATGTTAAGTTACATTATCTGCAATACAAAATACACACCAGAGGCTAGATCCTGACCATGCACGTTTTACGGACGTGCGAGGTCATAAAGTACAGTCGACTTACGTGTCTAGATTCCTACCTTAAAATTTATTAATTGGTCTGCAGCCGTAAGGCTTCCCCCGCCCCCTCATTTAAATGCCTATCTCTGCCTATATGCTGGAAATACGGCAAATGTAACCTGCTGGCCGGCCCCTTTTTCATACCGGCTGGTGTATGTAATGAAGTTACGGCCGGTGTACCTAACGCTCGCGTAACTATGATATGCGCATGCACACATCATAGCTGACAGGGGAATTACGCACGCAGCTCACACATACATATATTACCTCCCATCTACCGTAAAACATCCATGCCATCCTCACATAAAATTGGGATGGTGAGGAAGGAGCTGATCCAGAGTTTTAATGGAGAATGTTCCCACACTGTCATAGGTTATCAATATAGCCCAGTGGCAGCATATCTGACATTAGCATTGGGATATCTTGTCAGCTGGACATGTATCGGCTTACGCACTGTTTTTTTTGTTTTTTTTTCTCCATTTTTTAAAGCCACTGCGCAAGGATTAAAAGCTTGGAAGATGGGATCCTTTACAGATGACAATCCCTTCCAAGCAGTTCAAGCAGTGTATCTACCCCTTGGCTAGGATGGCACCCGCCAGGGGCGCCCGCCAAAGGAGGGTGCCGCCCGGCGATGCCACCCGTGGCTAAGGGATAGATAGCGTCGATTAGTGCAGGCAGTGCTGGTCTGGAGTCAGTCATATGCCTCCAGGATCCAGCACCCCCCTCCCTAGGTCTTCTTACCGAAAACCTAGGGAGAGGGGGGCGCTGGATCCTGGAAGCATATGACTGACTCCAGACCAGCGCTGCCTGTACTAAGCGACGCTATCTATCCCTTAGCCACGGGAGGCATCGCCAGGCAGCACCCCCTTTGGCGGGTGCCATTCTGGCCAGGGGGTAGATACGCCCCTGTATATATATATACACACAAATTACAGCTCATTAATATCAAGATTTACAAACTGACTATAAATTATCAAAAGAAAATATTGGTTTTGCAAAACCGCTCAATGCCTCCATTAAGTTTTTAAGTCTCTAGAATGGTTTTTCAGACAGGTATATGGAGGAGTGCTGGAGGCATGATGGGAGTACTGGGGAATGGGGCTGGAGGCACATGATGGGAGTTTTTTCATTTATTTGCAAATTGGGGGGCGCCAGTCCCTTACTGTGCCAGGGGCGCTGGACCCATAGATACACCCCTGTCCCCCAGCATAGGGATCCGGACACAGCAGGTGTAAAGGGGCCCAAAGTAGCAGAAGTCACTAGAAACTGGAGATATCCAGGGAGACTGCGGGACATAACTGTGTACCAGAGGTCAGCTGCACTAGATGATGTGCTTCGGGCATACCCTTTCTCAAATCCTTAGAAGCCAGGTATGTTCAAGAGCTATTTATGGTAATGATCCTTCCGAATGTTGATTACATCGTCATAGGAGGACCAGCGGGGAGTTCAGAATGCAGGTGATGGTCTGATAAAGTATTTTTTACCAAAGAATGTTCAGATGTTAATTTATGTTTATGTTTGTGCTGATAAATTTTTTTACAGATTGCTACATTGGGATTGAAGATATCTTTTGCAAGAAATTGTCCGTGCACACATGGAGGAAAGTGCATGTCACACAGTCAGAAAATACTCAATAAAGATGAAAAATTAAACATCCAAAAATTAAAAAAAATAAAAAAAAATTGAAGAATCTCATTTCTATCTTTCACCTTATGTACATAGTGTGACATATCATATAATAGAGCATACAACATAAGATTTAATATGCCTTAGTTCCTCAATACCCCCAGTCATTCATCAGGCATGATGTATAACTTAAAAACTGGGGTAGTATATCCCCTATCTTTGAGGCAACTCAAGACGGACGGAATAGGATGGAACTGGGCTCATCCAAGGTGGTGTGACTGTAGGTGACAAAGGTGAGTCAGGAAAACCATAGGTTTCTGATGCTGGTACCTACCTTCAATCTTTTTAAGACAAGACCAGATTTCACCAGAAAGAGAATATAAATAAATACAATAATCCATATCTTGTTCAGAATTATATCCATTGTCATATGATTGTTCAGTATCAGTTGTCATATGATTATTTCTCCTTTCTTCCTATTATTATTATTATTATTATTATTATTTATTTATAAGGCGCCACAAGGTGTACAAAATACAACAAAATACAGTACAGATATACAGGGTAGGGATGGACAGCATAGTACATATTAAATACATTATGAATATAAAATATCACAAAAATACAAAACATGAAGCAAGCACAGAACGCAAGGCAAAATGTGAGGTATCAAGCTTGTAAGATCAGGGAGCAGGGGATAGAGTGTAGTGAGAGGTTAAGAGAAAGCCACCAGGTGGGGATGGGGTAAAAGGGTATTCTTAGGTTGTTATAGGTAGTTTCTATCTACTAATCTGACCTCTCAAATGGTTTCTTCTAGTTCTTTCTTACTAAAGCCTTTTTGTAGAAATTGGAGATTTTTCTTTTCTATGTGTATATCAGTGCAATTACGTTTCATCCTTTAGAATTGTCCTTTTTGAACCAAGGTTTATAGTGATTGTTGTTTATCGGTATTAGTGTCCGTATTTTTGACATAAGTATATAAGTATTTGATTATTTTCAATATATATGTTAAGATCAAGAAAATTGACCTGACTTAACCTGATCTGAAAGGTCAGGCTAATATTTAGATCATTAGAATTAAAGGAAGTGCAGAAATTTTGTAATGCCTCATCAGAACCCTTCCAGATAAAAATGACATCATTAATATATTGTCACCATAGTACCAGGTCTGCTTCTGTCTGAAGAAGAGTTTCTTCTTCACATTTTGCTAGAAAAATATTGGCGTAGCAAGGTGCGAACCTGGTACCCATGGCAGTATTTCTTTGTTGTAGGTAATAGGTACCTACAACAATTATTAGTTAAAATAAAAATCCCTTCTAAAATAAAATCTTTAAAATCCTTAGATAGGTCGGACTTATTTAAAAAATATTCTATTGCACTTAAGCCCACTTTGTGTGTGATCAACAAATATAGTGATGTAACATCAGTTGTAATCAGTTTATATCCTTCTTGCCATTCTACTTCCTTCAATATATTTAGGATGTTGATGGTATCTTTAAGGAATGAACCAATAAGTTTCATCAAGAGCTGCAATTGGTGGTTAATAAACATTGATAAGTTCGAAGTAAGGGAACCTCTACTATAGGGCAGTCTGGGGGGTTCATTAAACTCTTGTAATTCTTAGAAAGGATATAAATGACCATAATAATTGTTTTCAGTATATACATGAAGGGGCTGATTCAGAGTTGCACTTCCACCTTTTTTAGGTGCAAGTGTAGACCTGAGCAATACCATGTTGAATTGCAAGGGGAGGCAGATTTCAATTGTAAAACCAGAATTAAATTTAGGACGTGAAGTTTCTTAGCTCAACTCTATTTTATAGAAGAAACATATAAAGCTATGCAGTATTTTAGTTCTATGTGTAAAAGTAATGTATTTTCCCTGCCTTGAAACATTTTTTAATTAATTATCACCCCTTACTTTAAAAAATGGTTTAGCCGAGCTGTACACTTGCACCAAAAAAAGGTGTAAGTGCATCTCTGAATCAGCCCCGAAATCATTCTCCTGGTTCGTAATGGTTTCTATCGTATAGTATTTGCTTAATGATCTTTCCAATGAGATTTTTAATCTACTGGTGGGGTCGCTTTTTCAGTTTCTTATATGTTATATTATCGTCCCATTGTCTTTAAACCTCTGCAATATAATCACCTTTAGTCAGGAAGGCTAACCCACCCCCCATATCCGCTGGTTTAATGATTATTTCTTCATTGTTTTTAAGATCTTTTAAAGCTTTTTCTTCTCCCTTCGTAAGATTGGCCTTTCTATTTCCATCAAAAGTGTATAGGTTCTGAGGATGTTTACTTAGTTTGTGTATATTCCTAGTTACCATTTTCTCAAAAGTTTCCACATAATTGCCTTTTTTTAAAGTGGAAAAAAAAGTGGATTTAGTTTTAAATGCCCACATAAGCCTCTGCATTAAATAAATAAATGAAAATGATTGCACGGCTGAGAGGGGGCAAATTTAAGGCCTTTTTTAATAAGGGACTCTTATCTGGGGTCAGGATATGTGTACTTAAATTAAAGATATTGGGCCGGATCCTGAACTACGTCCGTCTTCCATAGACGGATGTAATTCACTGAACGATAGCTACTGCACATGCGTAGTAGCTATTGTACGTAATCTGCATATCGTTTCGATACGTAGATTGCGTATATGCGGTCTTTTAGACTCTCATATAGTGTTCATGCTCTCACATAGGGCCCATATTCTCACATAGTGCCAATACTCTCACACAGTGCCCATAGTCTCACATAGTGGCCATACACTCAAACTGTACCCTAAATCCCAAACTGTGCCCATACTATCACACTGTGCCCATACTATCTATCACACATCATGCTATCACTCACAGCCCTCTCTGTTGTTTCTTACCTTTCGATTGCTCCCTTTTTTTCTTAAGTCCTCCTTCTCCATCTCTTTCCTGTGTGCTCCGTGCCTCCTCTTTCTTCCTATTCTGTCCTCTCTTCTTAATATGTGCTGGGAGTGACATCCGTGATGTCATCACGCCCAGCACATTTAAAGGTCCAGTGTGAATCTCTGGACCAGGTGGGGACTTAAGCTCCGTTCTATAGTAATCTTGTTCATGGTAATTTTCATAACAGTAAGTCAACAGTAAGTAATTGTAAGTCAAATAAAAGTTATCCTCCCTTCTGTGTTGTGAATACAGAGGGGGGTAAACATTGTGATAATTGTCCCTATAGAATCTACTAGGTGGAGTTGTGTAATTTCTTTGTGGTACTAGGCCCTGATTCAGAGATTGAAAATAAGAACTTAAAGTTACACCTGGGCTAAACCATGTTGATTTCAGGGGAGTCAAATTTCATTTGTTGCAACAGTAGAATAGTTAAAAGGTGATGTTTCCCAGCTCAAGTCTAATTAGCAGTTTAAAAGTGATGCTGATCAAGTATCTGTGTGCAATAAGTAAAAGCAAAGCATTCTCCCTACATGCATAGAATAAAACTAACTTGACTCCCCCTGAAAGCAACATGGTTTTACCAGGTGTAACTTTAAGTTCTTATTTTCAGCCTCTGAATCAGGCCCCTAGTGTTTTCTGTAGTGTTGGATCCTTTTACGTCCCTCCTGATACTGATTTGTGATATACAGTAGGTCTATCTAAGGAAAGTTGACAGGTGTCTTTCTAAGACTGAGTGTGGGAATGGTGGTGAGATTGTTACCGAGTGTGGTTATTCTTGTGTGATTTTTGGGAATTGTTACTTTTTAGTTTAGTATTCCGAACTGGTGATCTAGGGTGGGGTTTCCATTTTTTTTCTTAAGGATGTAACATAATTGCACTGATGATAAGACCACTGATACACACATAGAAAAGACAAAACTCCTATTTCTTTGAAAAGGCTATACTAAGAAAGATCTAGAAGAAACCATTCAAGAGGTCAGAACAGTAGATAAAAACTTCTTATTACAACCTAAGACTAGAAGGGAAGAAGGGAGAAATAGGGAGATTATCCCCTTTATTATGTTATCCCCGAAATATGTAGGAGATAGACCCCGTTTCACTTATCATAAAGCCCTAGCCTTAGAAATCAACTAGTGAGATCAGCCCTTGTGGACATACCCCAGAATCCATCCATTGATCAAAAGCAAAGGCTTTTACCGATGTGGAAGTTGTGTGATGTGCAGGACCGGTTACACTCTCCAGTATGAGTGTAATTGCCGAAAATGGGACTTCCGAAAGTTCCTTTTCAGAAAATACATGTATTTTCAACACATATATGTGTGTATATATATATATATATATATATATATATATATATATATATATATATATATATATATATATATATATATATATATATATATATATATATATATATATATATATATATATATATATATATATATATATATATATATATATATATATATATATATATATATATATATATATATATATATATATATATATATATATATATATATATATATATAATGTATGTATATATATATATATATATATATATATATATACATACACACACACACACAAACACACACGTGTTTACACTTTTTATGTATGTCTAGATATATCTATGTAGATACATATTTCTGTGTGTATATGTAGGCATATCAGTCACAATTTTGTGTCCTCTGCCAGGCTTCCAAAGAAAGGAAGCGGGAGGATAAGGAAGAAGAAAAAGGAAGAAAAGTGAGAAGCAGAAAAGAGGTAAATGACCATCCTGTGTGTGTGTGTGTGTGTGTGTGTGATATGTACATATATATTTTTTTTTAAAGCGTCACTCAGAGATTTTGCATCTTGTATCTGTTGTTTATACAAATTTCCACTTTCTTATAAATATACACACACATATATACACAAACACACACAATAACATGTGTGTGTGTGTGTGTGTGTGTATGTATGTAAGTATGTATATATAGTGATTTAAACCTGCTAGGCATGCATTCAAGGAGGCACAGTTGACCACACCCCTGTGACGGCGTTGCAGCGGCACAATCATCTCTGTTGCGCTCAGCAGTGGGGGGCTCCAAGACGTTGCTGTACCAGGGCCCAGAATTTCTATTGGCAGTCCTGTTTATCAGCACAAACTGGATAGAGACTTCCTGGTCATCGATACATCACTTCATTGACTGCATGTAACCTGCTTAAAAAAGCAGATTAAAATTAACAATTGAATATTCTTTGGTAAAAAAAACTAAAAGTCCCAACCATAACCGTTACTTATGAGACCATCACCTGCATTCTGAACTCCCACCTAGTCCTCCTATGACGATATAATCAACAATCGGAAGGATCATTATCATAAATACCTCTTCAATATTCAACATACCTGGCTGCTAATGATTTGAGAAGTCCAGTGCGTGCCCGAAATGCGTCATCTAGTGCAGCCGACCTCTGGTACACAGTTCCGTCCAGCAGTCTCTTTGGATATCTCTGGTTCCTAGTGACTTCTGTTACTTTGGGCCCCTTTACACCTGCAGTGTCTGGATCCCTATGACGGAGAAGCTCCCTCTATCTCCTGCAGTATGGAATTTTGTTTACAATGCTTTACCGTTTGATTGTCATTTTATTGTTATCTTAAGTATTAACATTTTTCTTCTGTCAACATGTTTGGATTAAATTGCTATTTTATCATCACTTTCCTTCTCTTTTATCCATATATCTAAGAATCATTAAGAAGTATATAGAGACATCTTTTTACCCTACTCTTAAGGATTTATTAGGACTGTATTCATTGGAGTTTTTGGAACATTTTACAATTTCACATTATTTTTATTTTTATTTTATGCCTTATGCTGGTTTTTTGTTAGTATCACTTTTACCAAGGTCCTCTTATTCCCACCTGATTTTTAGGGGTACCACAGCACCTTTCAAATACCTTATTTTTCTCTTTGCTATTTTTAAATAATTTTTTTATTTAACTTTTTATGTGTTTGTGTTATTTTTACTTTACTCTAGCTGCGCCTTCTACTTACACCATTCCCTGGGATAGGTGTAAGAATTTCACAGACGCGCAGGTATAATGGACAGCTACTGCGCATATTTAAATGAGAAAAATGCCCCTTTTCTCATTGAAATATCCCAGTTCCACAGGCGCAGTGCTGTCAGATGCGCTCACAGTGAATGCCTTGAGGCAGCCGTGAGCACATCTTTCTGTGTGCACTCCTGTTCTGAGCATGCGCTGTGCTTATTTTGGCTGTACATCCCTCTGAAAAACAGGCAGAAGCACAGCTCTGGATCAGCTACAAAGTCTGGTTACTAGGGAAGGCTCTTAGCATGCACTCAGTTCTGCCCTCTGACATAGCAGAATCACTTTTCAGAACCTGCTCGTCCCGTTCTGCCATCGTACATGCTCCAAGAAGATCCAGAACTGTTCTAGTAATGCAGCACTTGTGCAAAATGATCCTAGTGAAAGTATCTTTTTTGCGGAGGTCTGGATCCAGTCCCACTTTTCTATTGAAAAAAAAACAGATTATTGTAAATCTCTATTGAAATGCTTATAGTGCCATCTAGTGTATTTAAAATGTGCACTTACTAGGTCACTATTAAAATCAGGTGTAAATTAAGCTGCAATTTGGCACAATTGTAAGGTAAAACTTACAGATTATTAGTTAAGATGAAGTAATGTTATTTTTTCTTCATGCAAAGGCTGGCAGTATTTTCATGTATTTACACCTTTTCGGTATTACAACATGCTTTACCCAGGTGCATATTGGAAACTTGAGCAGAGATTTATTCTAAGTCTAAATGAAGCACATTATTTGCATTTAATGTGTAAGCCAGGCTTGGTCAGCCAGCATGTTTTGTCAGATATCAGCTATGTCTATGCTTTTAAAGAATGCTGGGACTCGTAGTTTCACAAAACCTGGCAAACCACAATGGGGTAGATCCAGAACAACGCTTCTACGCGAATTTACGCGTGGCGGAGACGTAAATTCGCAGTTTAGAACGCACTGCGCATGCGCACCATAGAAAATACGCACATTCACGTAGCGTAATTGTGAACGTATTGGAAATTCACGTATGTGTCACGTAAATACTTACGTGTGGGCGTGTCAATTTTACGTTAGGCAACTATACGTGCGTTTTACGTGAAGTAGGCGGGGGGGGGGATTTAAAGTGTATGGGGGGTG